>JAAWWB010000288.1:0-50004 GCA_018804465.1 Populus tomentosa
TTTTTATGAGGTTATTCCTACCTCATGACTCGAACCGCAAGTTTGACAAGTTAATTTGGTTAACTCGTGTTTTTTTCTTTTCTAATTGATTTTTTTAAATTTTATCATTTAGTATTAAATTGATTAAGAATTAAACTTTGTTATTTGTTTTCATTTGCTTTCTATGAGAATATTTACGTCTCATGACTCCCGATAACGAGTTTAGTGGGTTAACCCGAATTGACCCAAATATTTTTTAACAAAATATTTTGTTTTTTTAATTTTATCTTCCAATACTGTGTTGATTGAGAATTAAATTTCTTAATTTGTTTAAGTTTTATTTCTATCAGATTATTTCAGTCTCATAACTCGAACTGTAAGCTTGACAAGTTAATTTAAGTCATTTTATTGAATTTTTTTTTAAATTTTTCTCATATCTTAACATTTAGTTTATTAGAAATTAGTTTCATAATTTGCATTTGATTTGTTTTTTATAGGAATATCATGGTTTTATGACCCAACATATCGATTGAAAGATTAACTTAAATTAATATAAGTTAATCCAATATGTTTATGTTTAAATATTTATATAAAAATTTTCATCTTAAATTTGATTTTGAGTCGAATCAAACTATGTTTTTAGATTTATCAAAATGATTGAGTCACATCAAATCTATTTCTATATTATTTAAATATATTTTTTATTAAAAATACATTAATAATATCTAGATATTTTTTTAATATTAAAAAAACTTGATGCAGTCAGGGCATTGCGCTGTGTTTATATGCTAAAGACATAGTTCAATTAGATAGTAAGGCAATTAAACATTCTCGAGAGACCAAAACAAGAGCATTCACGTGATGAGATGGTGCAGACATTGGACAACATTTCTCGAACTATTCACAAGAGTTGGAAGATTAATTAATTACATCATCATTTTATTGCTGCGTCTTCTTCTTCTTCTTTTTCATTTTTTTAACGACCATTTAAGTCTTTTTCTTAATATGTATTCCCGAGGACATGGGATGGCCGTACTTAGTTTAAATCGGCCAATCCCTGTAAAATTAATGTAATTAATTAGTTAATATGCTTAAAAATGAAGTTAATTTCATAACAACTGTATATAGGCATTCTTGTTTGGACGTGCATGATCTCAAAATGAAAATTAGGAAACATAGAGATGAATTTCTTCAATACTCATAAATCAAAAAAAAAAATTTAGTAAGTAATTTAATGGTAAAACTTGAAATTAAAAAAATTATTTTTTTGTGGTTTCAAGTTTAAATAATGTGATTGTTAATATTGATTGTTATTAAAAATTTATTTGATTATTAATTTTAAAATCTCTAATAATAAATTAAAATATATGCAAACTATAAATAAATAAAAAAAAGAAAAATCAGACGGACACGTATCGTTTAATATAATTTAGGACAGAAAAAAAAATTAGGTGGGACTGTTAGATAACAGTGAGCATCGGCTGTGGTATTGGACAATCGAGTCATTGATTGTGGTGCACATGCCACGCTTGTCATTTCTACACAATGTGACAGATTAAATGAAAGCAGGTTATCAGAAGGATCTGACCCAACTGCTATTGTCTCTGCTATAAGTAGAAGCTAGCGTCGTACTCTGGTATAACATTGATTGGTGTAACTATTATTTTTAAAAAATATATTTAATTTAAAAATATATTAAAATAATATTTATTTTTAATATTAGTATTCTAGAATAGTCTAAATATATATATATAAAAAAAACTAATTTTAATTTTTTTAATGTTTTTTAAAAATACTTTTACAGTACGAAAACAAACGGTGTTAAGTGAAAAGGGTAAGCACTAAGTGCTATGGTGTATACACGAAGTTATGAATTTGTTGGACAAAAAAAATCAAGGTGCATCATTTTATGGTCTTCTAGGATGTTGAAACTATGGTTAAAATTATTTTGTCAATATTTTTATAAAGATATTGTGGATGTTAAAAATAGAGCACTAGTAATCTTTTTTATTTTTTACTTTTTATTCTTTTTTATTTTTTTACTTTTTTACCATATCATCTTATCTCTTTTCCTTTTTTATTATTGGATTTTGGATCATACTTTTAAATTATTGAATTTTTATAAAATTCAAGATTGACTTTTATACTTGTTAATTAATTCAAATAAAAATTAACTTTTAAAATAATTATTATTTTCAATAATAGTTATGCAAAACTTAATTTTCATCCTGGTCTTTAAAAATATCGAATCAACCCTCAAGATTTGTTGTTTTTAAGATTTATCTCTATTCTTTTTGTTACAACTTTTTTATTTATTTAGAATAATTCTTAAAATTAAAGATTTTTCTTAACTATATCCCATTAAATTTTTTTTTATCTATCAAATTTGATTTTTATTCTTTTAATTAATATTTATTTTTATTTTAGATAATTTTTTAATTTTATTTTTTTTACAACTTCATCCTTATTGTGATTTTTCCTTAACAAATCTAATTCTTTTTTTTTTAATTATTGCTATTTTTTTGTTTACCTTGCAAGATTTTTTTTATATTGATTTTTTTTATTTATATAACATTTAATTGATCAGGTGTTTAGCTTCTTAAATGAGTCTAGATCTACAATTTATCATGTTGCGGGTTTAAGAGATTAACCTCGTTTTATGAGGTTCACACGGGTTTTTTTAGTTTTTTTTTTTCAAGATTTTCTTTTTTATCCTCCAATATATTTTTTAATTTTTTATTTACTTTCCATGGGATTTCTTAGCCGTTTTGAAAATAACACAAGTTGTCTTGATTTTCTTGGTCTTTGTTAAATTTAGCTTTTTTTAAAGGATTTTTATTTTTATTTTTATTTTTAAATTAAATTAATTGATTTCATCCTCTAACATTTAATTTTTCAGGTGTTGAGTTTTTGGGTTGATCCTGGGTTAAGAATTTAACGGATTATAAGTTTGAGAATTTAACTTGTGTTTACAAGGTTCGCTAAGTTGCTTGTTTTTTATTTTTATTTTTACAAGTTTTTTTTTTTTTTTTTTATGATTTCATCTTCTAACATTTTTTTATTTACTTTCTGTAGGATTTGTCTTTATGTTTAGAATAACAAGGGTTGCCTTGATTTTTTTCTTGGTCTTTGCTAAATTTAGCTTTTTTAAATTTTTTTTTATTTTTTGTTTGAATTAGATCAAACTTATTAATTTGATGGGTGTCGAGCTTCTAGCTTAGCTCATGTCTATAATTTAATGAGTTACGAGTTTGAGAGATTAACCCGGGTTTACGAGGTTAACCTGAACTTGGTTTTTTTTTTTCTAGTTTCATCCACCAACATTTTATTATTTTTTTATTCTTTTTATATGGGATTTTTCTATGAGTTTGAAAGTACCAAGGGTTAATTGAGAATTGTTTTTCTTACTTTTGTTAAATTTAACTTAAAAAGAAAATTATTTTTAAATTAAATTAAATTAATTGCATGAGAATAAACATGAGATATTTAATTTATAGTGTTTTCTTTTTATTTGTTATCTGAATCAATGCTCTAACATCATGTATAATCTTATTAAATTTTTAGATTTTTCTTATTATTTTTTTAAATATTTATACTGCACGTTATAAGCTAACTTGGCAACTAGCAAAAATACTTGGCCCAAAGTGCAAAATGTTAAAGGAGAATAGTTATAACTTATAAGGATTTGAAGAGTTGCCTCGATGAGTGCGCGGTGGAATATGACTTGGTTGCCACTAAACATATAAATACTACACTAAAAAGCTGAAAGACACGTGGTGGTACTGTTTGATTTTATGTTTTAAAAGGTTTATTTTTTTATTTTTTATTTTAAACACTCTAATGAACGAACGTAGATGATCTACGATGCAGCTAGAAACAAAATAAAAATTAAATATAAAAGAAAATCAAGCCAGTATTAGACGACTGAGTATCTATCGGAAAATCAGCATCAATGTTCTGTTTGCTTCTCAGAATATGCCTTCCATTTAAAATTCCACAATAAACGAGAACAGGACAAGTATTCCTAGTCCAAACAAGACGAGAGCCAAAACGACCGTCCGAACTATTCCTAGCTCATCAGCTGTATCATCACGTGGCGTCTACACACACTCTCTCTCTCTCTCTCTTCAGATCGTGTGAACGTTGAGAATGAGTCACTTTGAGGCTCAAAGGCGATGAGAAAGGGAAAGTTTTTTTGCGTTACTTCAGACATCCAGTTTGGTTGATTATTTTTATTTGTTTCAAAATGCTGGTTGTAATGAAAATATCAAGTCATGTATTTTCTTGCAAGACCCCTAATTAAGGTTTATTTTGCAAAAGATCTACGGTCAAAATAAATAGTATCTTGGGAGATTGCGAGGAAAGAATGGTGATTAGCATAACAAGTAATTACCTCCTCCTCCATCTTTTATTATTATTTTTTTTTATTATGAACGTCCAGACCATCAATTCTGAAATTAATAATTATATTAATTTTTAGTAATTATTATATTAATAACATCATTGAATCTGAAATTATATGAAATCAAACTTTTTAATTCTAAGTTTTTATCATTATATATCACCTACCATGTGGTTAAGTCTTCTTAATTTAAGTGAAGAGTCAAGCATAATAATGTTTTAATTACCTTAAGTGAGCGTGACTAGAAATTAAGAAATTTAGTTGCAACGAAGAAGGCCATGTACAAAAAGACCACTGAGTGCGTTGCCGCAGAGACCAACGCATGGGGAGAGACGTACACGTACGGGATCCTACCCACAATTCCATTCCATCAAGATTTATTATTCTTCAGCTGATCAGAAGGAATCTTTAAAGAATGCTTGATCTCTCCCTTTCTCCCATCCCTCTATGAATAATTCTCACAGTAATATGGTCCCCGTCTAGCTTGCTCCATCGGTTGAAAAGAAAAGTGACATGGTTAATTTTGTTTTCTAACTCACTTGTCTCTTCAATCACACCATGCACCTGCGTCTCCATCCCTAGCGGAGACAGAAGAGGAGAGAAGAGCTGACACACGTAATTTTATTCTACTCTGAATTACTTTGAAGCTAGCCAGGATTCAGATATATAAACACCAGCTGAGCTTCCGGGCAACATGTTAGATTTAGGTGCTGCTGCTGCTGCTGCAAGTAAGCGCTTCTGCTCTCTCCTTTTCTTTTGTTTTCTTTCTCAAGAGATATATCCTCCTCCTCTTTCTCTCTGTATACACACACGCCTGTGTAACTAAGCAACCAGCCGGACAGCCCAAGGTGCAACATGAGCTGCTGCATCTCCTGGGTTCTTTCAGCTGCTAGTTACGATTGTTTCTTTGTGAGAAAATGGAATAATATTAATTAATGGTCTTATTTGTTGTTGGCATAAGGTTTGGAAGTTCAGTGGTTAGCCTGAGGGGCTGTGGCTCCAATATTTCTGACCTGAATGTTTATTTCTTTCAAAGTCTTTTTTTATTTATTAGACTAAATCATTCCCATTAACTACATTATTTCTCCATCAGCTGCTTTTGCCTGGAAACAACTCTCTGTAATTAAAGTAAATTATCTACCCTTTAATATGAATACAATATTTCCGATTTCTCAATCTGCATTTCTTGCCCAATTATTCTACCATTGACGACTTGGTTATTTCCAGTTTCATCATGAACATGCATTGTTAGGAACACCGGCGAGCTTTAGTAGAACCAAAACTAAAGTCTCTACCGGATCGAGTTTTAGATGTGCCATCACAGTTCATACTCTTACCATTGCATTTATGATTATTATTGTTTTTGGATTCCAACCCAGACAAGAGCATAAAACAGTAAATCCAACACCTCTAAGATACTGCACGGTGTAGGCTAATGGCGCGCTTCAACAAAACAAAAGCAGAGTACTCAATTTGTCGACAGGAATCTCGGAATACTGTTTGGAATTTGTAGAAAGTAGTCACTAAAGGACATTACTAAGGACAATTACAAGTTTATGGCCTCCAAGGATACAAATTTCTCCACGTTCCTGTCCTAATTTTGACCAGTAGTGTTGACAGACAGTCAGACCACGAATATTGTCCTGACGCAGCCTCTAGCTTTAGGCCATAGAAAACCCATATACTATACCGTAAGCATGAAAAATTAATCACTCGGAATTAAGCAAATTATACAATGATTGGAGCATGTGTAACAGGGACAGAAGAGCCCTGGGGCGTCAAGCATTAATCCTTTACAAATGTAGGCAATTAGTTACGGAAGTATGTTTTAACCCTCTACAATACGTGCAGATCTTAAGCTATTAACTCGGATGGATTGGCCGCAGCTACAGTCACCCTGTTTGCGGGAGCACATAACCGTAGGTGTACAGCTTGGGTTCCTCGGGATCTTGTTACTTCATCTTCTACGAAAATGCGTAGACCTAGCATTCAATGGTGGAGCAAAGACCACAGATCAAGGCAAAGAGAATTACCACATTGGATTGAAGTTCAGCAACTCTTACAAAGCGAGCATGGTTTGTTCGACTTTTCTGCTGGGAGTCCATATCTCAATGCTACTGGTGCTGTTAAATGGTCAAGAGACCAGTTGCAACTCCATAGTACGAGTCTTTTCAGCTGAGGTCTTGCAAATAATATCATGGGCAATTACACTGGTTGCGGTCTTTCGGATTTTTCCGAGTAGAAGGTATGTCAAGTTCCCCTGGATTATAAGAGCATGGTGGCTTTGCAGCTTCATGCTGTCCATTGTCTGCACATCTCTAGATATCAACTTCAAAATTACAAACCATGGCCATCTTAGGCTACGAGATTATGCAGACCTCCTTGCTCTCCTCCCATCCACATTCCTGCTAGCTATTTCGGTTCGAGGGAAGACAGGCATAGTCTCTAATGCATTTAATGGCATCACCGACCCACTTCTCCATGAAGAGAGTGATAAAGATTCAGACACCAAGAGAGAATCACCATATGGAAAAGCTACACTCCTCCAGCTGATTACCTTCTCTTGGCTCACCCCGTTGTTTGCTGTTGGTTACAAGAAACCTCTTGAACAGGATGAAATCCCAGATGTTTATATCAAGGATTCTGCTGGATTCCTCTCCTCCTCCTTTGATGAGAATCTAAATCAAGTTAAGGAGAAAGATAGAACCGCAAACCCCTCTATCTACAAGGCAATCTTTTTGTTCATCAGAAAGAAAGCAGCAATTAATGCATTATTCGCAGTTACCAGTGCAGCAGCATCATATGTTGGTCCCTACCTCATTGATGACTTCGTGAATTTCCTAACCGAGAAGAGAATCAGGAGCTTACAGAGTGGCTACCTTCTTGCATTAGGGTTTCTAGCTGCAAAGACAGTGGAAACAATAGCGCAGAGACAGTGGATATTTGGAGCCCGACAGCTCGGCCTTCGTCTTAGAGCCTCCCTGATATCTCACATTTACAAGAAGGGCCTACTCTTGTCAAGCCAGTCCCGCCAAAGCCACACCAGTGGAGAGATAATCAACTACATGAGTGTAGATATCCAACGAATTACAGATTTCATCTGGTACTTGAACTATATATGGATGTTGCCTATACAAATTACCTTAGCAATCTACATTCTACACACAACTCTAGGTTTGGGGTCAATGGCAGCATTAACTGCAACTTTAGCAGTGATGGCTTGCAACATACCTATAACAAGATTCCAGAAAAGATACCAGACTAAGATCATGGAAGCCAAGGACAAAAGAATGAAAGCCACTTCAGAAGTCCTTCGGAACATGAAGATACTAAAACTCCAAGCATGGGACACTCAATTCCTACACAGGATAGAAAGCTTGAGGAAAATAGAGTATAATTGTCTATGGAAGTCTCTCAGGCTTTCAGCAATTTCAGCTTTTGTCTTCTGGGGATCACCCACGTTTATCTCTGTGGTCACGTTTGGTGCATGTATGCTAATGGGAATCCAACTCACAGCAGGAAGAGTCCTATCAGCATTGGCCACCTTCCGAATGTTGCAGGACCCCATATTCAATCTACCTGACCTGCTCTCTGTGATTGCACAGGGAAAAGTTTCAGCTGACAGAGTTGCTTCCTTCCTTCAGGAAGGTGAAATTCAGCATGATGCCACTGAGCATGTTCCAAAAGATCAAGCAGAGTATGCAATTTGTATTGAAGATGGACGATTCTGCTGGGACACCGATTCAAGCAACCCAACCCTTGATGAAATACGGTTGAAAGTGAAGAGGGGTATGAAAGTCGCAATTTGTGGGACCGTGGGATCAGGCAAGTCCAGCCTGCTTTCTTGCATTCTTGGAGAAATACAGAAGTTGTCAGGGACAGTGAAGATCAGTGGCGCAAAAGCTTACGTTCCTCAATCTCCATGGATACTGACAGGAAATATCAGGGAGAACATACTATTTGGGAATCCATATGACAGTGTCAGGTATTACAGAACAGTTAAAGCATGTGCTTTGTTGAAGGATTTTGAACTGTTCTCCAGTGGTGACTTAACTGATATTGGAGAAAGAGGGATAAACATGAGCGGGGGACAGAAGCAGAGGATACAGATAGCTCGTGCAGTTTACCAGGATGCTGATATATATCTATTTGATGACCCTTTCAGTGCTGTAGATGCTCATACAGGAACCCAACTCTTTCAGGTTAGTACTTATTTCCTGACCTTCCAACAGTGTTATGAGAATGACCTTCAAGAAAGGTGCAAGTGTAAAGTATCTCAACCATTCTTCTACATGTTCTTCACCGGATTCCCAGAAGTTTGACATTGAAGTTGCATTATATATATTTTGCAGGAATGCCTATTGGGAATTCTCAAAGATAAGACTATAATTTATGTCACCCACCAAGTGGAGTTTCTTCCTGCTGCAGACATCATTCTGGTAAGAGAAATGCTACAAAGTTTACTGCCCCTTTTTTCAGCCTTTTTATGAAGTATAGCTTTGAGGACGGTAGAGCACATATACTAAATTAAAGAAGCTTATAAAATAATTTTAAGATAAATTCGGTTATGAATATTGTTCAATTAGTAAATGCATGCTTAGTGTGATAACTTTTCCCTACAAATTTTTTGATTACAAGTGTTAAGGATAGTGGATTTTAGGAATATGCTGAGATTATACCTGACATGAATCTGAACAGGTGATGCAAAATGGAAGAATAGCACAGGCTGGAACATTTAGTGAACTTTTGAAAGAGAATGTAGGATTTGAAGCTTTAGTCGGTGCTCATAGCCAAGCTCTAGAATCAGTCCTTACAGTTGAGAATTCAAGGAGAACACCTCAAGATCCAGAACCTGACAGTGAATCTAATACAGAATCCACTTCAAACTCAAACAGTTCTCTCTCACATTACGACTCGGACCATGACCTCTCTGTAGAAATAACAGAAAAGGGAGGAAAATTCGTGCAAGATGAAGAGAGAGAGAAAGGAAGCATTGGAAAAGAAGTTTACTGGTCATACTTGACCACTGTGAAAGGTGGTGCCCTGGTCCCATGTATAATCTTAGCACAGTCATTATTCCAAATATTACAGATAGTTAGTAACTACTGGATGGCATGGTCTTCTCCTCCTACAAGTGACACTGCTCCAGTATTTGGGATGAGTTTCATATTGCTTGTTTATACACTACTTTCTATTAGTAGTTCACTATGTGTCCTGGTCCGAGCCACACTAGTAGCAATAGCAGGACTTTCAACAGCACAAAAGCTCTTCACAAACATGCTGCATAGTCTACTCCGAGCTCCAATGGCATTTTTTGATTCAACCCCAACCGGAAGAATATTAAACCGAGTGAGTAATCTACAGAGTAGCAGAATTTTATGTCAGAGCATGATTCAACATAACGTCAATTTTTAGTATATATTTGATGTGACAACATTCTACAATCTGTGCAAAAACCATGATTTCCTTTGCAGCTGAAGATTGTAATGAAAGAACATGAAAACAAGGAATTCTGAACTAGTAGTACATTATAAGCAAACTACCATATAGGAAGTGCGATTGTTAATCAAATATGCTAGGAAACAAATAAATGGGCTATGAATTCCTAATTACTTGCATCACTTAAACCTACAACAACACTTTATAAACAAAGATCATCTGAAGAACTCGTTGTTCGGTAGAGAGACTAGGTGAGAAAGTGAAAACATCTTCAAGTCAGATTACAGAATTCAATGCTGGGACTAGCATACTAAATCTTAAATGACAAGTACAGGAAGAAGTTATCATTTTTAACTCTCTAGAGTTTGAAGATCAAGCTTCTATCATTTCAAGTCAAGACAGTTATAGACACATAAATAAGATTTCAAAGATGTACCTTTTACAAATTTATCAAACGTCATCACTTTTGCAGGCATCAATGGATCAAAGCGTCATAGACATGGAAATAGCACAAAGACTCGGCTGGTGTGCTTTCTCAATAATACAGATTCTAGGGACCATTGCAGTGATGTCCCAGGTCGCATGGGAAGTGTTTGTGATCTTCATTCCAGTAACTGCAGTCTGCATATGGTACCAAGTAAGAATTTATTTCACCTTCGGTATATAACGTATCCAAACGTGCTTATTTACCGCACTAAAATCACAATAAACAAAGACCAATTTGGGTTATATGGCATTTTAATTGTCTCATTTCGTCACGTCAGGAAAATTCTCACAGAAAGAGGAAAAATGGATTAAAAATAAGCATGCTTGAAACGTCACTAAGATAATAAGAATAACAATAATGAACACAAAAAAAACATTAACTTCATTATTACCTTTGGAATTGCGGTTTTGCTATGGGAATCAATCTATAATATTGTGTCTTGTCAGCAATATTACACGCCAACAGCAAGAGAACTGGCTCGCTTAGCAGGGATACAACAAGCCCCGATCCTCCATCATTTTTCAGAATCACTAGCAGGAGCAGCAACAATTCGTGCTTTTGATCAACAAGAACGTTTTTATTGTTCAAACCTTGATCTGATAGACAACCACTCAAGGCCATGGTTTCATAATGTATCTGCAATGGAATGGCTTTCTTTCAGGCTGAATTTGCTCTCCAATTTTGTGTTTGCCTTCTCATTGGTTTTGCTGGTGAGCCTTCCTGAAGGAGTAATCAGTCCAAGTGAGTATGACGTTCCATTTAAGAAAATAAAAATAATTGCTTGCAATGACCTTAAAAGTAGTCGCCATCAAATTATTTGCTTAGACTGATGTGGTAAAAAATCTCAAAAGGAACAATCGAAAGTGGAAGTGAACAGCATCTCCAACACACAAACAACAGATCATAAAAGTATTGAGTTCTAATTATGATTGGAACTTTTCCCTTCTTATAGGCATTGCTGGGTTAGCTGTAACATATGGAATAAACTTGAATGTTTTGCAAGCTTCCGTCATATGGAACATATGCAACGCAGAAAATAAAATGATCTCAATAGAAAGAGTACTTCAGTACTCCAGCATAACGAGTGAAGCGCCCCTTGTGCTTGAGGAGGGCAGGCCTCCAAACAAGTGGCCAGAAGAAGGAGTGATCTGCTTCAAAGATTTGCAGGTAATCCCCTTTGGCGAGGCTTTCATTCACTATATGAAAAGGATAACAAGTGCAGAAACTTCGGCATCTACTTGTTATCAGACAAAAACATGCTCTGCATATGTTTTATAACACACATTTTGACTGTATTGCAGATTCGCTACGCAGAGCATCTGCCATCTGTTCTGAAAAACATTAACTGTACATTTCCAGGAAGAAAAAAGGTTGGAGTTGTAGGAAGGACAGGAAGTGGGAAATCAACCCTCATACAGGCAATTTTCAGAATTGTGGAACCCAGAGAGGGAAGCATTATCATCGATGATGTGGACATTTCAAAGATAGGACTTCAAGACTTGAGATCAAGGCTTAGCATCATCCCCCAAGACCCAACAATGTTTGAGGGAACAGTGAGGGGAAACCTTGACCCACTGGGTCAGTACTCTGACTATGAAATATGGGAGGTAAGCATTTTTCCTTGCTAGATTGATTTAAAATTATTTGAGGTTCAAAACTTTGATAGCGGTGGTAATAGAAATAACTCCCACCATGTTTCAGGCTCTAGAAAAGTGTCAACTAGGAGATTTGGTGCGCGCAAAAGATGAAAAGTTGGACTCCCCAGGTATGGATAGACAATTCATGTCTGTGTGTGTGCGTGCGCGCGTGTGGAAGTAGTAGTGGTAACTATTGAGCTGCTATATTGATGACAGTGGTGGAAAATGGAGAAAATTGGAGTGCGGGTCAAAGGCAACTATTCTGTTTGGGAAGAGCATTGCTAAAGAAAAGCAGGATTCTTGTACTGGATGAAGCAACAGCATCAGTCGATTCAGCAACTGATGGCGTGATACAAAAGATCATCAGTCAAGAATTCAAAGATCGAACAGTGGTCACAATAGCTCACAGAATCCATACAGTCATAGACAGTGATCTTGTTTTGGTCCTTAGTGATGGTAAGTACCAGGTCAAAGACAAATGAATAATACGATTATTTAGATTGTTAATCAGAGAAGAGAATGCAAATGATTTCTTCTGTTTTTTTTTTTTTGGTGTGATCAGGGAGAGTTGCAGAGTTTGATACGCCAGCAAGGCTACTAGAAAGGGAGGAATCTTTCTTTTCAAAGCTTATAAAAGAGTATTCCATGAGATCTCAGAGCTTCAACAGCTTAACAAACGTGCATGCATAATCAAGTAATTGGAACATTGGTAGAGCAATGGTAGAGATGATGATGATGATGATGATGATGATGATGATGATTGGTAAAAGTAGACTGAAAAGAACCAGGCCACAGAGCATCCATTAGCCAAATAATCATATATGAAAACGAATTCAATGATTTGTGAGCCCACCAACAGTGTGTATGCAAGTGCATACAGAATGAAGCGGCCTAGCCTTTGTGGCGGGTGGCGGGCGGGGAGGAGGGGGGTAATGGAATTGCATAGTGTCATTCTAGTGAATAAGAAGTCAAATGTTTGCTTTAGTTGAAGTAATAACTGTACAATTTCAGAATACGTATATTCAGAGGGTAATACTAACTGCTGTGTGTGCTATACCTCTCCAAACAGAGGATTTCATCCTCCCAGGTGAATATTTCAAGGCAGGAGGTCCCATGTCCCATGAGGACCGAGACTCAAATAAGTGCTGCTAATATAAGGTCACATATCATAAACACATAAAATGAAAAATCAAATCAACCAAGATGAATGCTAGTAGGTCATGATTTCTGCAAACCAATCTCATTTAAAAGTCAACACACAAAAGTCACAATCTGAAATAAAATTATCTTTCTCAGCATCCAACTCCATGTTGGGTGATGACATGACCGCGTCTAGCTATAAATTGAGCCATGACACTTCTGTGCCTAAACTTATATGGGGTCAAAAATGCGTTCGTGCCCAACTCAATGTTGGGTCAAAACGTGTTCGCACCCAACTTAATGTTGGGTCAGGACGTGTCTGTGCCCAATCCCTTGTTGGCTTAGGGACGCGACCATGCCTAACTCCACATTAAGCTGTGGCGCGTCCATCCCTAATCATTATTGGATGCAGTCACAAGCTTTACCTAACTCTTTTTGGGCTCAGTGTGTGAGTTGAACCCAATGCCTATCAGGTTGAGTGCACGGCTAAAAGGTAACTCCACACTAAGCCTCCTATACCTTGGGTCTGTGTTACTAATTATGATACCCATCATATCCTATTAAATATGAACAAGCAGTCCATGCTTATATTAATTAAATGTGATGGTACGAGCAGTAAAATAATATTATCTTACTCATACAAGATTACATTTCTACCCCTTCTACATTGCATGAAATAAGTCAAGTCAGGTAATATAAAAGAGGACAGGAATATACAAATGGGGGTTCAAAACTTTATACTCTAAGACATAAACACATTCTTTGCTTCTTCTTCCTTAATTCTACATCTTCTTCCCCTTCCTTTTCTCTATCTTCATAAAAACTCATTAATACTTTCATTAATGTCCTTTATCACATAAAAATACCTAATACTGATTTGATCTTCGAAGGGTCACCCATCAAAACATCCAGGGACTTTATGCAGGTATGTATTCAAGAAGAGATTAACACCCCCTAAGGACATGCATTAAAGAAGAAGCCAATGCAATCTTGAAGTGAAGGTCATAGAACATACTATGAATGATGTGCAAGGATCTCTAGGAATAATTCATCCTAGAATATCCCTAGTGATTTTTCCTCATCAAATGCCATTTGAAAAATTGACTATTTCCAACAAAAACATTGTAATTGTAGGAGAAAAAAATTTCAATCACCTGAGATGTATCTTTTTCCAGAATCTAAGACAACATCAACCACCGTAGGATGTTATCTCATTAACATGAACAATAAAGTCGTGGTTGATAACATAGTGGCATCCTCCTCATTGCCTTGTGCCTCCTTTTTGGTGGTTAAGACGGTTACCAATAGTAGTAGCATCAATGGCATTTCCCACTGGCATAGTAAATGCCAACTCCACCAGCCACTTCATGAACAAGTATATAATGCCTAGGTTCAACTTGTAATCCAAATAGATTGTAGCATCAGTTTCTATGGGAAACAACCAAAGCTAATTGGTGTTTACAATTCTTTATAGGAATGATTCAATAATTTAAAAAGAAGGTCCTTATCATAACTTAAAGGATAGTTAGGCTAAAGTTTGTTAAACAATCTAGATAGAAATACAAAAATAATAATAAAAAAGAAGAATGCTAGGATTTTATTGATACTGCATAGTACAATTAAAATAATCTAAAGGAATAA
This sequence comes from Populus tomentosa, assembly GCA_018804465.1. NCBI lineage: Eukaryota > Viridiplantae > Streptophyta > Magnoliopsida > Malpighiales > Salicaceae > Populus > Populus tomentosa. Next base: position 14,726 of record JAAWWB010000288.1, read on the forward strand.
GTTTAATGAGACTATATATGGACTAAATTAAAAAAAATTAAAAAGAAAATGTAAAGACTATTCTACCTTTAATAAACAATAAAATAAAATAAGCTTATATTTCTTAACATCTCCCCTCATACTCACATTGTGATAGCTATAAATATCAAGAGTTTGTCAACTAGAAAACGAAAGCAAAAAATAGAATGCAGCTTAGTAAAGAGATTTCCAATCTGTAAGGAAGAAGGAACAATGGGCAAAGTAATAGTGTCATGCTTGAGATGATGACGAGTAAGATGATAATCAATTTTAATGTGCTTAGTTCGTTCATGAAAAATCAAATTATGAGTAATCTGAATAGAAATTTGATTATCATAATACATAAGAGTGAGATACAAAGAGAAACTCTCATATCTGCAAGTAATCAACATAACGAAAGAATCTCTTTGGTAATATATGCCTAACACAATATTTTTTGTTTTAGTTGAAAATTGAGAAACAATAGATTGTTTCTTTCTCTTCTAAGAAATAATAGAATCACCTAAAAAGATACAAAAAACCAATATCATACTTGCGATCCGTGGGATTAGACCATGATCAACATCAGAATATGGACATAGCTCCAAGAAAGAGGTGGATGGAAGTAAAAGACTCTAAAAGACTATACCCCAAAGATATTGCAAAATACAAACAACAGATGCCCAATTAACAGTATTTAGAGAAGCAACAAACTAACTAACAACATAGACAATATATAGACGAATAATGAGATATATCAAGCTCCCAATAATAGCATAGTATAAAGTAGGATATAACAAAATTAAATCACCAGAAGAAGAATACTTTGTGTTAATCTCAATGAGAGTATCTACAATCTTATTATCAATAAGTCTATCCTACTTAAGAATATCTGTAACATATTTTGACTAAGAAAGAAGATAAACTCTAGGTGAGTAAGTTACCTGAATACCCAATAAATATTATAGAGCACTCAAATGCTTCATTTTAAACTATCTACTTAACTTTGTCTTCAAAATTGAAATACCATCAATATCATTACCACCTGTAATAATCATGTCATCAATATATAAAGATAGAAGGATACGACTTGCATCAATGCACTTAATAAAAATAATAGAATCATGACTACTAGAAACAAATCTAGTGAAAGAGATCATAACAACAAATCTCTCAAACCAAACATGAGATGCTTGTTTGAACCATATAATACTTTATTAAGCTTACAAACATACTTAGAATCATGTGAAACACTAGGAAAGGGAGCCATATGAACTTCTTCTTGAAGATCTCCATTCAAGAAAGCATTTTTAACATCAAGTTGAGAGATATGCCATTGACGAACTGAAACTACAACAATAAGAGTATGAATATTAGTTTCGGTTCATACTCTTATTGAAAGTATCCTTTTGTAAAAGTTTCTTAATAATCCATACCATACTGTTGAGAGTATCCTTTTGTAACCAACCTAGTTTTGTATCACTCAATAGACCTATTAAAATTAGTTTTGATCTTACACACCCAACAACAACCAACAATACTCTTACTAGGAGGTAGAGGAACCAAATCCTAAGTACTGTCTTATACAAAGCTGAAAATTTCTCATCCATAGCTTGCTACTAAATAGGATCAATAATTGCCTATTTATAGAAAGAGAGCTTAGAGAGATAATGAATAGAAGCTAAAAAAAAAGGAAAAGAAGAAGAATAATAAGAATAGATAAAATCTTGTAACTTTATAGACTTACGAGTGTGTATGGATTGACTTAGAGGTGGATCCACAATCTTAAATGTAGCTTAAAGGACCATAAAAGAAAAAGGAGTTTCAGGTGTACCGGAAAGCAAAGTGTCAGTACCTGTAGAATGATTAGTATGAATTGGTTGAGTAACCTGAGGAGGGGGATTTGAAGTAATAGGAACCTAAAATGATAAACTATCAGAATCCTCATAAAATAGATTTATACAAATAAGATCAGATCTAGTCAGGTTATGAATAGTGGATGAAATAGAAAAGAAATATATATATGCTCGAGAAAAACAACATGATGAGACATATAAATTTTCTTGGTTATCAAAACAACGATACCCTTTTTATCTTTCACCATAACCAAGAAAAACACAAATAACAAATCTAGAGTACAACTTGATGTGTTTTACATGAGGACGAAGAATGAAACAAGTACAACTAAAAATTCTTAAGAAAGAATAATTAAGGGCATACCATATGACCTTTTGAAATGAGAAAAATCTGAAATATAAGAAAATAAAATTGTATTAATCAAACCTATAGCAATAAGAACAACTTCACCCAAAAACACACTAGGAATAGAAGTAGACAACAAGAGAAACAAATAGTTTCAACAATGTGCCTATGTTTTCTTTCACCAATGCCATTTTGCGTAGGAGTATTTGTACACTAGTTTGGTGAATAGTTCCATCTAGGGTAAGCAATTCATGAAATCTATTAGAGGTATATATTCCTCACCCAAATCATACCTAAGACATTTGATAATAGTAGAATGTTGAGTTTTGAGAAAAGCATAAAAGACTGTATATAGCTCAAAGAATTTAGAATGATGTTTTATTAAATAAATCCAATAATAACAAGAATGATTATCAATAAAACAAACATAATATCGAGATCCTTTTTTGTGGTAATATGAGAAGGTCCCTATACATCAAAATGAATCAAATATAATGGAGAAGAACAAAAAAAATACTTCAATTAAAAGATAAAGCAAAAATTTTTGTTAGTTTACATCCACTACAATCAGAAATATCACAAGTTTGCAAATTTTTTAAAGCTTATGTGGATGCAAAAAATCTCAAATGAGAAGATAAAACATGACCTCGATGAGAATGTCATAAATAAAAACTAGAAGGACTCAAAAGAAAAAAAAGACTAATCAACACTAGTAATAACAACAATAGCTGACAGTTTTAACTCATTTAGAATATATAGTCCCTCCTTCCTACGACTTGTTTGAATTAGCTTTTGAGACTGTAGATTCTGCACACAACAAAAAGAAAAGGAAAAAATAACTAAATAATTACCAGAATCACATAACTGACCAACATAAGTAAGATTCAATGTGAGTTTTAGATTAAGATAAACATTAGGGAGAGACAAGTGAGGCGCGGCAACAAAATCAACATCTGCTAAAGGCATAGAAAGGCCATTAGTAGTCATAACAGGAATAAAAGACTAAGGAGACACATAAGCAAAAGATGAAGAGTTTGGAGACATATAATATGAAGCAATAAAATCCAAGATCCATTCAAAATGTGATATACCTGAAGAATTATGAGGTAACTAACCTCCATAAGAAGAAGCAAATATAACTTATGGCTGTAAGGAGAGAAACTTTTGAAATTCCTCAGTCAGATTAATAGGATCAGTGAAAGAACCTGATGAAACTATTGCTATAATATTAGACTGTGGTGGTTTGTAACCCTGAAGTGGTCTACAAGTATTAGATTGTGACTAATTGCCAAACTTCCAAACTTAAGATTGCTGCTGCGATTGATTCCATTCTCAACTTAGGATATTGAGCCTTCTAATGACCTTTCTGCTTATAGAAATTGTACTCATTGAAGGCAACTTTTGTGTAATGCTTATTCTGATTATTGAATAATAACTTAGAAAGTGCTGCTAGCATAAAAGGATCAAAAGTAGAAATAATTTCCTTTTCAGAATAAGATTAAAGAAGTATTTCTTCAGCCAATAACTCATTAACAACTAAGTTAACAGAAAAAAGTGAGAACGATGCAAAATTAAATCTCTAAGTCCTTCAAAATCATTATGAAATGCCATTAAAAACTATACCAATCATTACCACTCTCTATGAGTAATATAGGCACTACATGCCTTTAATTTTGTTGATTATGTAAGAGCGAATTGATCCCAAAGATTTGTCATAACAAAATAAAACTCCTGAATACTCATATTCTTCTGGTGAAGAGCTTGTATATCATTTTCCAATTGATATTGCTTTGTAAATTTTGATTGAGTGAATAACCTTTGCAGATGATTCCAAACCTCCTTTATTGTCCCATATTTCGCCATTTGTGTACCTATAGAATGCTCAACAGAATTGTTAATCCAAGTAATAATTTTTGTATTATTTGCTTCCCAGACATCTATCAAGGCAACATAACTCTCGTCAATATTCATAGGTTTTACAGAAGTTCCACTAATATATCCCCACATCCTTTTACCCTAAAATTTTTTTTCCATCACATAACTCCAATATAAATAATTCTTTCTATACAACCTCACACTCATATACTAAAGCAAATTGTCTCTTTTAGTAGCCATAAATAACAAACAAAGAAAACCAAAATGTAAAGGAAAGGAAAATAAAATATTGGATTGTAGAAACAAAGGAGAATAAAATATCAGATTGCATAAACTAAAAGAATACCCTCTCAAAATTGTTCAATCATTGCACACAAAAAATACCAATAGGATATGTGAAAGTTGTGTTCAAGATTAAGTCTTTTTTTATAAAATCTCACTCTCATATCATGTTAAATAATTCAAGTAAATAAAAAGAAATATAAAAATAAGAAAGGATGAGACTAGGGTTTCATTGATACTACATAAAAAAAAAAATAGGAGTAATCTAAGTAAAAAAAACTACATATAGGCTTAAAAAAACAAAAAACAAAAATATAAAGACTATTTCACTTTTAATAAACAATAAAACAAATTAAAAAAAAATAAAAATAACACCATTAAGTTCGTAACTCGGATTTTTATCCTGACATGAACACCAGTATCGATATTCTTCCTGTATCATTAAAATACCTGCGCATAAATGCAAGCATTGAATGATAGCTACCATAGTTAAATGACATCATTTCTCATGTTTTCGTAGCAGCAATATTTTGCAGCCTGATAAAAGCAGTATAATGAATTTGGAAAATTTCTTGAAGCCCAATTGCTGGCCCACAAGTCTTTAACCTACTTTGAAGCAACCACGGAGTAGCATCTAACCAGTCATGTGCTGCAATAGGACTTGTGGAAGAAGGATCATTCACAACCCTGTCTGCAGGAAGGATCTACTCTTCAGCATACAAACCAATAGGATTGCCTCCGTAAACAGTGCGCAATCAGCAAGTCCACGATCCACACCATCACCACTCCTACAACCTCCCTGGCTGCTATAGAGAATAGATTTCAGTGCTTTAATGACATGACAATACTACTGTCAGCTATACGGATAGCCTTGATTTTATAGATCCATGAATTGAGTACTAAATATGGAAGCTTTTCTATAGAAAATTAAAATCATACAGTTATAAAGTTATATTATATTGGATAACAGTACTAAGAAAGGAACGAATACCAATACTTTGAGTGCATGAAAGCTTCTCTAAACCAGCTAAAGAACATTAAAAAAAAAAAAAACAATTTCCCAATAGTTATTCTCGTAACAATGCGTTAGTGTACAATGTACTCCCCTAACTTCTTCTTTAATCAGAATCCTTTCCTCTGACTTGTGCAAAAGATGAGTGTTCAAGGCATTTGGGAAACTTGAAAGACAAAGTCATCAATGGCGTGTCATCATAAATTCCTTGACATGCCAAACCAATGCTATATCCCATTGTACATCTGGAATAGCAACAGCATTCCCAACTTGTATGTACCTGCAAATAGAAAGAAACCTATGCTAGGGAGCTCCAAAGTCTGGAGGTGCCAACAAAAAGACTCAAAATGCTTTCACAGCAGGCTTGTGCCATTTCAACCTTAACCTTCTTTTACAAAAACAAAGAAGATGATTTTATTAAAAACGAATCTGCCCATATGAGAATTCTGCCCTCTCCTTGACATGGCCATAAAGTTGATAGCAATCTAGGAATCCTTGTAATCTTGCTTTTTCACAGATCTTGAGTGCTCGGTCTTGTTCTTGGTGAAGGGTAAACTACAAAAATAGCTTATACTTGAATGAAGTTCAAGGATTTATTTCTATAATTAGATTTTTTTATTAGATCCAACTTATTATAAAAACTTAATTATGAGGTTCGGCCTTCGTCACAACAGTGCCAACAGTGTCAACCAACCAAAGTAGATTGTTTTTTTTTTGAATTTACCAAAAACAATAATACCATCAAAACAAATTAGATATGTGTGGATAGAAGAAAAAAAAAATCATACTTCATGGAAGCCCCCACAAACAAACTTCATATCAAAATCAAGTAACCATGTTCAAACACTTATTTAAGATAAAGCTATGCTTGCAAGAAAAAAAAAAAAAAAAAAAACTACTGAGGGTGGTAAAATTATTATGCACCTAGACCAACACATTGTGGACATGAATAGTATATTACTATTTTCCTCTTCCTAAAAATACTCATTTGTATAGTTTTTAGGGGTAGAATTGTAATTATAGAAGACAAATTGATCATTATCATATTTATTAGGGTTAAGGATGTCTTTTTTTTAATTGCATAGTGTAATGATTAGAATGCTCTTGAAATCAAAATAAATCTATCTTTGATGCAGGGGTGAATTCATCGTTTTGTTTAAAAATGCACAATGAATTTACATGGTTAAGACTTAAATTAAAAAATGTTAAACTTGGGTCTAAGGGCTTATTCGTCTTTTTATTGTGATATTTTTGTAATTATAAGGTCAAGATAGGGGCAAATTCATCTTTTGGTTTAAAAATACACAGTGAATTTACTTGATTACCCCTTGAATAAAAAACTTCTAAACTTGGGTCTAAAGACTTATTTGTCTTTTCATTGTGGTCTTTTTGTAATTATGGGGGTCAAGAGAAGAGTAATTTTGTATTTTAGAAAAATAATTAATATTTAGAAAGGAAATATTGTTGGCGTGGGCAATGCACGAGTTAGAGTGTGAGGCCTCTCTACACGCTTCAAGCAGCACGTGTAGCGGTGTTAGGAGGTGGAAATTGCCCATCCATAGTGGCATTAAAAAGATCATGACATCTCCTTCCAAATGAGAGGGGTACAAAGTGGTAGTTCATTTTGTGGTTTGGCTTTTATGACTTTTTCCCCCCCTCTCTCTTAGCCTTGAAAAACACACTGCTTGTGGAAGGACCTGAAAGAGGAAAACTGAAAAATAAAATTTCAAGGAATCCCATAAGGAGAAGTGAAGTGGTAAGTGTGATGTTTTGAAATAAAATAGTTGGAAAAGGCAACAAATCCCTTGGAGGGTTAAAAGTGGTATAAATGAATAAAGGGTATTGTGGTAGTTGAATAAAGCTTGATAAATATAAATAGAAAAGAAAAAAAATAAAAAGCTGTGTTCTTGAGCGGCGGCAGGAGAGAAGGGAGAAAGAAGAAGAAGAAGAAGAGAAAAGAGGGAAAGATAAGGGAAATAGAAGGGAGTTGGAGAAAATAAGTTTAAAGGTAAGATTATGTATAAATATGTGTTCAATGAGCTTTAAATTTCTTTTTTGATAAATGTTTAGGTTTTGAAGATTGTGTTTTGGGTTTAATTGATGAATTGATTTGACTGTTATTGGTTGATTGTTATGGGTAATGAATTGTTTAGTTGATTTTAAAAGATTTTAGGTGAAGATGAAGATTTTGAGTTATGACTTATGTAAATGATGAATTTTGAGTTGGAAATTGATTAGCACTTAAAATTGTATTTTTATCAAGGTTTTGTATCATCATTTTGCACTTGAAATATTAATAACTCCTTAACTAAAACATGTTTTATAATAACAAACCTAATAATATAAGATACCTTTAATTTATGGTAAATATCCATCTTAAATGCAGGCCTATCACATAAATGAAATGATTGATTGATGAGTTTAAGTATTGAAATTGAAAGGACAAAGAAAAGGCCAAACTTAGAAAAGAGATGTTGGTGCAGTCCAAACTGGAACACTGTTCGGTAATTGGGTCATATCTCGAGTTCTAGCTATCCAAATGACCTTAATTTTTTGGATAAATTCGGTAAGACATAGGCCTATAACTTTCATGTGGAGTTCAAGATTTAAAAAGGCTGTTTTCAAGTCCAAATTATAGCCACAACGAAGAAGTCTGAATCTGTCCTGCAGCCCACACACTGTTCAGTGTTCAACTTATATCTTGAGTTCTAGAAGTCCAAATGACCTCAATTTTTTTTTCCTGGAAACATAAGACAATTTCCAAGAACTTTCATGAGTATAGGTGGTTCCAGTTCTGATGTTATCAATGACGTTTTATTCAGACAAGAAGATAAGGATTTTTACCAAGTCAAGAGTTGGCCACCCACTCAACAATTAGTCATCAAATCAATAGTTCCAAATTTTGGCGTATAAAAGGAGGCATTTGCCATGCATTTAGGGCCTTAGTTGTTCAGATCAAGAACTTGCTTTTTCTCTCTCTCTTTATATATATATTTTTTTATAATTCTTAAGTTTTGTTTTCATTAAAATCTTGTTTATACTTTTCATTTCCTCTCCTTTACTTAGTTAACTTGTATCTTATTTATGTTCTTATTTTGTTTATTTATGTTTCTCTTCTTCATTATGTTTAGCTAAGTTTATTATGTCAAGGTAAAAATATTACACTAATGGTGTAAAAATCCATACTTGCATTCGAGAGAATTTGAAGAAGTTTGTAACACCTATAATGACTTAAATTGTAGCATGAATACCATTAGATTAAAGCTTTTTCCTTTTACATTAAAAGATAAAGTTAAAACGTGGCTACAAAATCTTAGGTCAGGATCCATTCGTGCTTGGGATGAAATGCAACAACAATTTTTAAAGAAGTTTTTTCCATCTCACAGAACTAACTCTTTTAAAAGACAAATCACCATTTTCACTCAAAAACCAGGTGAAACATTTTACTAATGTTGGAATAGGTATCGAGACTTGCTTAATACTTGCCCTCATCATGGTTTTGAAATATGGAGATTGGTTTCATAATTTTATGAAGGGTTAACACCTAAAGATAGGCAGATGGTTGAATTGATGTGCAATGGAACTTTTGAAGATAAAGACCCTAATGAAGCAATGGAGTACCTAGACTTGCTAGCTAAAAATACACAAAATTAAGACATTACAAGCACTTATGAGGCACCAATTAAAACCCAATCTCATACATCTAGTGGAGGTATGTATAACCTTAGGAAAGATCATGACCTCCAAGCCAAGTTTGCATCTTTAGCTAGAAAATTTGCTGCACTAGTATTAAAAAAAAAAAATAATCAATTAAAATTTGTTCAAGAAATTGTATATCAAATCTGTGAAACAAATGAACATGAAACCAATGATTATCCAACTTTGCCTTCTTTCAAGGAATGCCTCCATAAACAAGCCCATGATTTAAACAGTTTTCAAAGGCCCAATCATAACCCATATTCGCAAACATACAACCATGGTTGGAGAAACCACCCAAATTTAAGTTGGAAGAGTGATAATAATAATGCACAAACTTCACAACCACCATTTCAAGCACACTATAATTTCTAACATTCTCATGGATATGCACCCCCTTATGCTCCCCCTCCTAGAAGAAATCTTGAGAAAACATTGCATGCATTTATTGAAAAGAAAGAGACAATCAACACTCAACTTGCTCAAAGCATGATAAATTTTAAAGATGCTTTTGCGAAATTCATATATACTCTCAGTTTCTAAGAGAAAGGTAAGTTTCCATCTCAACCATAGCAAAATCCAAAAGGGCAATACAATGCAAATGCAAGAACTTCCGGAAGCCAACACATAGATCAAGTCAAATCAGTCATCACTCTTCATAGTGGTAAGGTTATTGAAAAATCCACTCTTAAACCTTGTGAGAAAGATGATGAGTCAATCTCTAAGGGTAAGGAAGGGGTTGAATCTGAACATTGTAAAGAAAAGACTGATTCTCCGCTAGCACTTCCATTTTCTCATGCCATGACCAAACAAAGGAAAGTCAATGACAATTCTGAAATCCTTGAAACTTTTAAACAGGTAAGGATCAATATACCTTTGTTGGATGCTATTAAACATGTACCTTTCTATACTAAATTTTTGAAAGATTTGTGCACTGTGAAGAGAAAACTGAATGTGAAAAAAAAAGCAATTTTAGCCGAACATGTAAGTGCTATTCTTCAAAATAATAATGCTTTGAAATATAAAGACCCTGGTTGTCCTACAATTTCTTGCTTTATTAGAGAACATAAAATTGAAAGAGCTTTACTTGATCTTGGAGCTAGTGTGAATTTACTTTCATATTCGATTTTTCAAAGTCTCAATCTAGGTTAGTTGAAACCAACTTCTGTAACTCTTTTACTTGCTGATAGATCTGCAAAAGTGCCTAGAGGAATAGTTGAGGATGTGTTAGTACAAGTTGGTAAATTCATTTACCCTGTAGATTTTGTTGTCTTGGATACACAACCTGTTGAAGCATGTAATTCAATTCCTGTTATTTTAGGACGTCCATTTCTTGCAACTTCTAATGCATTGATTAATTGTAGGAATGGACTGATGAAGCTATCATTTGGAAACATGACATTGGAGATGAATATTTTCACCATTTGCAAGCAACCTGAAGATGATAATGATTTATAGGAAGTGGACTTTATTGAAAAATTAGTTCATGATCAATTTCAAACCACTTCCAGTGAAACTATGATTGATGAATTTGTCGATTTGCAAATGGTCTATTTTCAGGAAGAAGCAAAGGCATGTAATTGGAGACCACAAATTGAAGAATTGCCACCATGATCAATTGAGTCCATACCTTCAAGTGTTCAATCACCAAAACCTAATTTGAAGTCGTTACCATTCAATCTCAAATACTTATTTTTTGGAGAAAATAAAACTTTTTCGGTAATAATCTCTTCCAAACTTAATGCACATCAAGAAGATAAGTTATTACAAACTCTGAAAATGCACAGAAATGCATTAGGATGGACCATAGCTGACATAAAAAGAATTAGCCCTTTGATTTGTACACACAAGATTTATTTAGAGGAAAATGCCAAACCCTCTAGAGAAATGCAACGAAGGCATAATCCTAATATGAAAGAAGTAGTGAAAAATGAAATCATTAAGCTTTTACATAATAAAATTATTTATCATATTTCTGAAAGCAAATGGGTAGGTCTTACCCAAGTTGTACCCAAAAAGTCTGGAGTCACTGTGATAACAAATGAGAAAATTGAGTTAATTCCAACTTGGACTATTACTGGTTGGCGCATGTGCATTGACTATAGAAAACTTAATTCAATGACTAGAAAAGATCATTTTCCTTTACCTTTTATGGATCAAATCCTAGAAAGAGTTGCAGGTCAAGAATTTTATTGTTTCCTAGATGGCTATTCAGGTTACAACCAAATTGAAATTGCATTGGAAGATCAAGAGAAGACTACTTTCACATGTCCATTTGATATTTTTGCATATCAAAGAATGCTTTTTGGATTATGTAATGCACCAGCCACATTTCAAAGATGCATGCTTAGCATATTCAGTGATATGGTTGGACGTTTCCTTGAGATTTTTATGGATGATTTTTCTGTTTTTGGTGATTCATTTGATGATTGTTTAACTAACTTGGAAAGGTTTTGAATAGGTGTGAAGAGAAGAATCTTATACTGAATTGGGAAAAATGTCACTTTATGGTAACAAACAGCATTGTACTTGGTCACATTGTTTCATCGAAAGGAATTGAGGTTGAGAAATCTAAAATCGAGTTAATTGCTAACTTACCAACACCAAAATCTATTAAAGATGTTAGATCATTCTTAGGACATGCTGGTTTTTATAGAAGGTTCATCAAAGATTTTAGTGTAATATCTAAACCATTATGTAACCTTCTAACAAAGAAAAATGTTTTTGAATGGATTGAACAATGTGAAAAAGCCTTTGTTAAACTTAAAAGCTTGCTTACTTCTGCTCTTGTGATTCAACCTCCTGATTGGTCACTACCTTTTGAAATAATGTGTGACGCCAGTGATTATGCCGTGGGTGCTATCTTGGGACAAAAAAAAGATAAGAAATCTTATGTGATTTACTATGCAAGTAAAACTTTAAATAGTGCTCAAATGAATTACACTATCACTGAAAAAGAATTACTTGCAGTAGTATTTGTATGTGACAAGTTCAAATCTTATCTTGTTGGCTCACCTATTGTCGTTTTTATTGATCATGTAGCATTGAAATATCTTTTCTCTAAGAAAGATTCTAAGGCTAGATTGGTGCGGTGGATTCTTTTACTTCAAGAATTTGATATCATAATCAAAGACAAGAAAGGCACCGAAAATATTATCGCAGATCATTTATCAAGATTGACAACTGATTCGAGATCTGACATCACACCAATTGATGACTACTTTCCTAATGAACATTTATTTTCTGTCTCTACAATGCCTTGGTTTGCTAATATTGTTAATTTTCTTATTTTAGGACAATTGCAAGCTCATTGGAGTACCCAAGACAAACGAAAGTTTTTGAATGAAGTGAAGAACTTTTATTGGGATAACCCTTATTTATTCAAATATTATCTTGATCAAATATTTCAAAGATGCATTCCTAATAATGAGGTAAGTAGTGTCATTAAATTTTGTCATTCTAAGGCATGTGGGGGTCATTTCTTATCAAGAAAGACAACTACAAAAATCTTACAAAGTGGATTTTACTGGCCCACGATATTCAAGGATCACTACATTCTGAAAGACTTGTGAAAATTGTCAAAAGTTGGGATCTATTTCAAAATGTCACATGCTGCTTTTAAATCCTATTCTTGTCATTGAGATCTTTTATAAGCCGTTTTCAAGTCCAAATTATAGCAATAACGGAGAAGTCTAAATCTGTCTTGCAGCTCAGACACTGTTCAATGTTTAGCTTATATCTCGAGTTTTAGAATTCCAAATGGCCTCAATTTTTTTTCTTGAAAAGATAAGATAATTTCCTATAACTTTCATGGTACAGGTGGTTCCAGTTCTGATGTTAGCAATGACGTTTTATTTAGATAAGAAGATAAGGATTTTCACCAAGTCAAGAGTTGGCCACCCACTCAACAATTAGTCATCAAATCAATAGTTCCAAATTTTGGCCTATAAAAGGAGGCATTTGCCATGCATTTAGGGGCTTGGTTGTTCAGATCAAGAACTTGCTCTTGCTCTTGCTCTTTTTCTTTATATATATTTTTGTTGTAATTCTTAAGTTTTGCTTTCATTAATATCTTATTTATGCTTTTCATTTCCTTTTCTTTACTTAGTTAACTTGTATCTTATTTATGTTTTTATTTTGTTTATTTATGTCTCTCTTCTTCATTATGTTTAGCTAAGTTTATTATGTCAAGGTGAAAAGGTTACACTAATGGTGTAAGAATAAGTATAGTGTAAACTCAACATGAACCTTAATGTTTAATATTAGCATGTCTTATCTAAAAGCAAACAAGGGAACATGCTCCCTTGAACAAACCACCAATCCAGTATACCAGCCTAACTACCCAAACAGTGTTGAGTCAGGCTCCCTTAGGACACAACAAAGCAAGTAATGTGCCTTCCAACAAGAACAAACAATGTCAACCAGCAATCACAACTCCAGCCAAACCAGCCAGCAGCTAGCCAGCGTAAAGTCTTCAAACCAAGCAGGGAGACCATCCAATAACCGCCAAGGATAGAGAACTGGGATAGAGCTGCACAAGAGATAAGGAAATCCCCACAATCCTGACAAGTAGGAACAACGAAAGCAGGTAACAGGAAGACCAACAAAGAACTGCACAAGACATAAAATCACAAGCAAAAGCCAACCAAGCAGAAGGGAACCATATAAGTAGGTACCATAAACTCTGCTAGACAAAAGGAACATGCCATTAGAAGGTGGATGAGGGTGCAGAATCATCAGAGTTATATAGCGATTGAAAAACTCCAGCATGGTTTTTGGGTTGCAGCCCCATACAAGGAATGACAGCTGCTTTACTTCATGTAAGGTATTACCTCTTAGGAGGTGCAGGTGTAATGCCCACCTTTCCAGGAAGTGTATCAGGGAGCTCAGTACCAACAGCTTCGGATCTCTTGTAGCCAGGAGACTGTGTTCTTAGAGGTCCAGCTGTAACAGCTTCTGTAGACATAGGATCCTCTTGAAGATTAACAGACGGCCCTGCACAATATTGACCCTGCTTTTCAATAGCAGCAGTCTCTATAGATGGACTAGCACTGGCTTAGCTAGCTGAAGTGTCATGGGATCTCTTTCTAGGTCGGGGAGTGTGACCTTTGGGGCAAGTGGGAGTGGAATGGCCAAGAGATTTACATTGCTTACAATAACGTGGCAAAGACTCATACACTATTTACTGCACCAAGGTGTTACCATTGGGCAATATCATAGTTACAGTGGATGGCAAATCAGAAAGCAGGTCTATTTCAATGAGGATACGAGCATAAGAAACCTGGGTCATTGAGTAGTAGGCCCATCACACTGAATCGGTTTTCCAATCATGCTTGCAATTTTGGATAAACAAATATGATGCCAGCAATGTAATGGCAAATTAGGGAATCGCACCCATGTGGGCATTGTAATTAACTCAGTAAATTGAAAATAAAAAAATTCCCAGCCATGTGGGCATTGTTTTATTAATATAAGATACTAGTGCAAAATAGCCAGGAAATTTCCCAGCCACATAGCCAACCAAGCAAAAATTCCATTTATCGACCGGTGCACTTACATCACTATCCTAAATATGACATGCAGCGAAGGATGCTAATTCAGGGAAGTGTAAAAGAGGAGGGGCTAATTCAGGGAACGCTAATAATAATAATAATAATAAATACAACAAAAACAAAAACAGTAATAAAAGTAATAATAATAGTAATACTACTAGTACTACTAGTAGTAGTAGTTAGTAGTAGTAGTAGTAGTAGTAGTATTACTATTATTATTACTACTATTATTACTGTTTTTGTTTTTGTTGTATTATTGTTGTCTATAATTTATACAATTAACCTCCCTGTGGTTCGATTCCGGTATTGTCGGGTTATTTATTACTTCGACACTCTTACACTTTGGAGAAGACATCAATCTTTTGGTTGTGTCAGAAAGTAGGAGATAATAGTAAGTTTTCTGTGAAAATTCTGGGTTTGAGGTTGAAGATGACAAAATTTCAGTTTGGTCCTTTAATTTGTGAAAATTACAGTTTAGTCCCCAAACTTTAGAAAAATTATCGATTGGTCCTTGGAGCATATTACGAGATTATGGATAAAATAAAAAATGAATTATGGGCAAAATTCCAGTATAGTTATGAATTTTTAACACTTTCAATTTGATCCTTCCATTTGACAAAAATTACAATTTGACCCTAAAATTTTGTAAAAATTCTAGAATGGTCCCTGGAGCAAAATTAGAGATTCTGGACAGAATTAAGGATGAATTATGGACATAATTCCACTCTCTAAATTGAGAGGCTCTTATGATCAATTTCGGGCTCACTCAATTTGGGAGATACGTTGCTACTATAGTCATGAATTTATGATATTTTTAGTTTGGTCCTCCAATTTAACAAAGTTACTATTTGACCCTTAAAAATATGATAAATTTCAAATTGATCCCTAGCTGTAATATTAGCCTTTTCATATTGGTTTGATGAATAATTGAGGGCTATTTAGTGAATTATTATCGAGTCTTATTATTTGTTTTATTATGGGTTAGATTTTAGAAAAACCGTTAATTTTTGAGTTTTTAGGAAAACAATAACTAGTTTAGTTTAAAAACATATAGGGTTACAAAATAGACCCTTAAGTGTATTAAATAGGTTGTATGTTCTTTCGAGTCATTTTTTAATATATCTCCTTTGTATTTAGATAATCCTGATATTCTACTTGCAAGACATTGATAGGATTTCCTTCGGTATTTTCTTTTGACTACCGTTTGCTTTCAAGTCGGTGAGTGAATAATTTTCCATATGCATGAGAAATATTATAAATATTTGAGTTGTTAATATGAATTGAATCATGCTTTTTGATAATATATACTTTAATTATTATCCTTGTCACGATATAGCATGATCAATTATTGAATTTGAATTCTTGATGTGAACCAATATATATTTGAATTGACTTCTGAATTGATAGCTCATCATTTGATTGATGTCATGAGTTGAGCCTTGAGATATGAATACGTCTGTTTGATTCTGATTATGAACCTATGGTATGCCAGTTAGAATACAAATGCTAACAAGGTAGTGTTAGTCTTTGTGCACGTCGTATTCGAACCCTAGTTGGTCGAGTGAGTCACCAACTTGTGTGGACTGATCATCCCACAGTATGGAGCCTCATGCTCATTGCATTTTTAGTTTCTGACGAGCTTTACCTTATGATATTCTTGTTATAGCCTGTTTGAGAAACCTTCCGATAAGAACCTAAAGCCATAATTGTGTATATATTCATCATTGTTATATTACCTCGTGTATGTATATTAAATGTTATCTACTCACTGAGTTGTTGAACTCACCCTTTCATTATTTATCTTTTCAGGCTTTTAGCTTGTTAGCGGGTCATTTTGTTGGACTTTCAGAATCTGCTTTTTTGGTTGTTAGTTGTACTTTTCCTTTATGTTTAGTTTGTGCTCCACAACTATAAAATTTTATTAACTCTTGTATTAAGACAATCAAATTATATTATGAAGTTAATTTTGTTATTAATGTTGTATTGAACTTTGATTGAGTTATTTGAAGGATAAGTTTATAAGTAAGTTTGGGTTCGCATAGGTATGAAACCTTGGAAGGGAACCTTGTCTATATGCCGGTCATGGATCCGGGATTCGGGTTGTGACAAACTTGGTATCAGAGCTTTAGGTTAAAGAAACAATAATATAATTAATTTCATAATAAGTTGAGCATTAGGATTTTTATCGTCTTGTTTATTGCATTTGAAATTCTAAATTCTCGTTAAGCTTGTCTTCTTTCTTGTGATAGATATGCTTTTCTATAATTTTGTGATAATTATCATGCTATTGTTCTAGCATGACTTGAGTGTTTTCACTTTTTATAGGAAATGACAAGGAATAGATGAATAGCTGGTACTATTAGAGTAGGTGATGATCATGATGATATTCTTATTATGCGGTTGAAGATAACTAGGCAAAGAAGGAGACGCAGTGCACCTGTACCTCAACATGTTAAGCTACCTTCACCAGTGGAAGAAGAGCCTTAGGAGATAGAAGAGGAAAATATGGTTAATGAAATAGGTGTGGGGGTAGCTGACCCTAAGCCTGTTATAGAGTTTCAACAACTTAGCTAGGTTGTGCGGACCTGGTTAGAGTTTACTATGGAGAGAGATAGAAGAAGGGATAAAGATGTACCCTCGACATCCCACATTATTCAGGGATTTAATGTGTCGTTGCATGAATTCATGAAGTTGGCACCTCCTATTTTTACTGGGATGGACAGTTCAGAGGTTCCTATATGATATTTGGCGATGGTGTGAAGCTTTGGGATGTACACACAACCGAGCTGTGAGTTTGGCATCATTTAGGTTGGAAGGAAATATGACAGGCTCTTGGTTTAAGTCTAGGAAAAGAGCAAGGCTAGTAGAGGCTCAATGGACATGGAAGGAGTTTAGCACCATGTTCTTAGACAAGTTTCTCCCTCAGAGTGTTAGGGATGCTCGACTTTACGAGTTTGAGAGGCTAACTCAGGGGAGTATGATAGTGGATGAGTATGATCTGAAGTTCACTCAGTTGTCCAGGTATGCAGAACATCTTCTACCCACTAAGGAGTGGAGGGTGAAGAGGTTCATTAGAGGACTCAAATCCTCTATGTATATGGTGATTGTGTCACATGTGTTTCCATCCTACTCCTCAGCTGTTAATAGTGTCAGGTTGATAGTGGCGCGAGAATTAAAGGATATGACTGCAGACTAGTCTAAGAGGCCTAGAGAAGAGGGTCAGTCTTTTCGGCAATAGGGATTAAGTGCAGGTCTGTTTAAGGGACAAAGTAGCCATCAGGGCTCATGGGTTTAGAGAAGGTTTAGACAGAGATCGTCAGTTAGTGGCTTAGACGGTCAGAGTGGCAGTAATGGTATTTAGATTTTAGTTCAAACTGCACCTTGTAGTTCATTTGTTTCACCTGGGGATAGTTTTTTATGTCAGCATTGTGGAGGAGGTCATACTAGTGCAAAGTGCAATAGAAAGACTGGGGCTTGTTTTAGTTGTGGCCACATAGGTCATAAGATCAGAGAGTGCCCGAGGAGATAGCTGTCAACTTCGGGGTTATCTGCTTCAATCCAGCATCCTATTCAGCCACCATCGACGAGCCAGTCTGTGGCTCATGAGGGTAGAGGTTTTGGTGGTCTTGGTCAGAGAGGTCAGGGTAGAGGTGATAGAGGTCAGATACAATAGGGTTAGGGGCATGCCAGAGTTTTTGTCTTGATTCAGCAGGATGCCCAGGCATCTAACATAGTTGTTTCAAGTATTCTTCTTGTTTTCTCTTTTGAAGCAAAAGTTTTGTTAGATACGGGTGCAACCCATTTATTTGTATTCTATATTTTTCCATGAGGTTAGATAAACAACCAACTTGGTTAAGATCCCCCATTTCAATTTCTACTCCCCTTGATGAATTAATGTTGGTGAAGTATGCGTATCCGGATTGTGGAATAGATATTGGATATAGGATCTTTATAGGAGTTTTAAATGTCTTAGATATGGTTGATTTTGATGTGATTTTGGGAATGGATTGGTTAACAAAGCATACAGCTTCGGTAAATTGTTAGGGTAAGAAAATAGTGTTTGATCTAGATGAAGAAGCTGGGTTGGTACTTCATAAAGATAAGATTTCATCTCCAACAATTATGTTGTCGGCTATCTCGAGAAAAATGGACCGAAAAGTGGTATAATGCTACCTAGCATATATAATGGATGTAGAGAAAGAAGTTTCCCATTAAGACCAAGTCCCTATAGTTGGAGAGTTTATCAATGTCTTTCCCGATTACTTACCTGGATTGCCTCAATATAGAAAAATTGAGTTTTGTATTGATTTGGTACTGGGTATCAAACCAATATCAATGACACCATATAAAATGGCGCCAACAGAATTGAGGGAGCTAAAGGAGCAACTATAGGATTTGTTGGATAAAAAGTTCATATGACTGAGTGTGTCCCCTTGGGAGCCCCCGTGTTGTTTGTAAAGAAAGAAGGGTCATTGAGATTGTGTATAGATTATAGGCAACTGAATTGGGTAACAGTTCAAAATAGATACCCACTCCCTCATATAGATGATTTGTTTGATCAGTTGCAGGGGGCTCAATTCTTTTCTAAGATCGATCTTCGATTTGGGTATCATCAATTGGGGATAAGAGAGGACGACATTTTGAAGACAACTTTTAGAACTCGGTATGGTCATTATGAGTTCTTAGTGATGTCTTTTGAATTGATGAATGCATCAGCAACTTCTAAGGACTTGATGAATAGGGTATTTGGGCAGTTTATTGATCCATTTGTGATAGTTTTTATTGATGATATTTTGTTGTATTCAAGGTCTAGAGAGGAGCATGAGTAGCACTTAAGAATGGTGCTTCAAACTCTACGAGATCATCAATTATATGGCAAGTTTTCAAAGAGTGAGTTTTGGCTGGAGAGTGTAGCATTTCTTGGGCATGTAATGTCAAGGAATGGGATTGAGGTTGATCCTTAAAAAATTAAAGTAGTTAAGCAGTGGCTTAGGCCTATTTCGACAACAAGGATTAGAAGTTTCTTAGGTTTGGCCAGCTACTATTGGAGGTTTGTGGAGAACTTTTCTCGGATTTCTACACCATTGACCAAATTTATTGCCTATGCTTCACGACAGCTAAAGAAGCATGAATAGAACTATCTTACGCATGATTTAAAGATGGCAACTGTAATTTTTTTCTTTGAAGATTTGGAGGCACTACTTGTATGGTGAAACTTGTGAGATCTTCACAGATCACAAGAGTTTGAAATACATCTTTCAGTAGAGGGATCTAAATCTAAGGCAGAGGAGATGGTGGAACTGCTAAAGGATTATTATTGTACCATACAGTACCACCCGGGTAGGGCAAATGTAGTTACTGAGGCTTTGAGTAGAAAATCATTAGCTAGCTTAGCTCATATTCCAGAGGTACGAAGACCTCTGATTAAGGAGTTGCATGAGTTAGTAGATGAAGGAGTCAGATTTGATCTTAGTGAAGCCGGAGCAATCATTGCTCACTTTTAGGTTAATTCAGATTTGTTTGATAAGATAAAAACAGCTAAGAAGAAAGATGATTCACTACTCAGGATCAAAAGTGAGGTTAAGCAGGGTAAGGCTGCAGGTTTTGTTATAGGTGATGATGATGTGATGAGATATAGGAAGAGGCTTTATATACCTGATGTAGATGATCTGAGGATAGAATTGGTGGTAGAGGCACATCAGACAGTTTACACAATGCATCCAGGTTCCACCAAGATGTATAAAGACCTTAAGGTATGTTATTGGTGGAATAGGATGAAGGCTGACGTAGCAGATTTTGTTTTTAGGTGTTTGACTTGTCAGAGGGTAAAGGGTGAGCACCAAAAACCTCCTGGATTGTTACAACCATTGTTGATTATAGAATGGAAATGGGAAAGGATCACAATGGACTTTGTGACAGGATTGCCTAAGAGTCAGGAGGGTTATAATTCGACATGGGTGATTGTTGACAGGTTGACAAAATCAGCCCATTTTTTGCCAGTTAAGATTACTTATGGATATGCAAAGTTGGCAGAATTGTTTATTAGCTATTGTGCGGTTGCATGGAGTGCCAATCTCAATGATGTCAGCTAGAGGTCCACAGTTTGCATCGCGGTTTTAGGTGAAATTCCAATAAGCTATGGGTACTAAAGTGCAGTTGAGTACAACTTTTCAGCTTCAGATCGATGGTCAGCCTGAAAGGACTATTCGGATTTTAAAGATATGTTAAGGGCTTGTGTTATGGATTTTGGATTTTTTTGGAGGAAGTTCCTACCATTAGTGGAATTTGCTTACAACAATAGTTATTAGGCTAGCATAGAGATGACACCTTATGAGGATTTATATGGTTGGACGTGTAGATCACCAGTTTGTTGGTTTGAGGTTGGTGAAGAGGCTAATGGGATGGGAGTTGATTCAGATTGCCTCAAAGAAGATAGGTGCAATTAGAAAGAAGCTTCAAACAGTTTAGAGTAGACAAAAGAGTTACGCAGATAAAAGAAGACGTGACTTAGAGTTTTTAGTGTGTGATTGTGTGTTCTTAAAAGTATCATCGACCAAAAGAGTATTCAAGTTTGGGAAGAAAGGCAAGTTGAGTCCTTGATCCATTGGACTATATGAGATTTTAGAGAGAGTTAGGGCAGTTGCTTATAGGTTAGCATTACCACTAAACTTGTCTGCTGTTCATCCAGTATTTTCATGAATTGAGAAATGATATGATTTATGAGGTGCAATCGGAAGCTATAATCAATCGATAAGTAAAGAAGCTTAGGTCGAAGGATATAGCTTCAGTGAAGGTGAGGTGGAAAGGTCATTCACGTGAGGAAGCGACATGGGAGCTCGAAGACAAGATGCGTGAGGAGTACCCTCATCTTTTAATAATCTCGGTAAGTATTCAATCATTTCTATTAAGTTTCAAGGACGAAACTTTTATATGGTATGGAGATTGTGATGTTTTGAAATAAAAGAGTATGAAAAGGCAATAAAGCCCTTGGAGGGTTAAAAGTGGTATAAATGAATAAAGGGTATTGTGGTAGTTGAATAAAGCTTGATAAATATAAATATGAAGGAAAAAAATAGAAAGTTGTGTTCTTGAGTGCCAACAGGAGAGAAGGGAGAAAGAAGAAGAAGAAGAGAAAAGAGGTAAAGATAAGGGAAATAGAAGGAAAATGGAGAAAATAAGTTTAAAGGTAAGATTATGTATAAATGTGTGTTCTTTAAGCTTTAAATTTCTTTTTTTTGATAAATATTAGGGTTTTGAAGATTGTGTTTTGGGTTTAATTCATGAATTGATTTGAATTTTATGGGTTGATTGTTGTGGGTAATGAGTTGTTTAGTTGATTTTGGAAGATTTTAGGTAAAGATGATGATTTTGAGTTATGATTTATGTAAATGGTGAATTTTGAGTTGGAAATCAGGTGATAATAGTAGGTTTTCTGTGAAAATTCTGGGTTTGAGATTGAAGATGATAAAATTTCGATTTGATCCCTTAATTTGTGAAAATTATAGTTTAGTCTCCAAACTTTGAAAAAATGACTGATTGGTCCCTGGAGCATATTCCGAGATTCTGGATAGAATAAAATATGAATTATGGGCAGAATTCCAGTATAATTATGAATTTTTAACACTTTCAATTTGGTCCTCCCATTTGATAAAAAATACAATTTGACCCTAAAATTTCAAAAAAATTCCAGAATGGTCTTTGGAGCATAATTAGAGATTCTGAACAAAGTTACAATTTAACCCTTAAAAATATGATAAATTCCAAAATAGTCCCTTGCTGTAATATTAGCTTTTTCAGATTGGTTTGATGAATAATTGAGGGTTATTTAGTGAATTATTATCAAGTCTTATTATTTGTTTTATTATGGATTAGATTTCAGGAAAACCATTAATTTTTGGGTTTTTAGGAAAAAAATGACTAGTTTAGTTTAAAAACATATATGGTTACGGAATAGACCCTTAGTTAAGTATATTAAATAGGTTGTATGTTCTTTCAAATCATTTTTGAATATATTTCCTTTGTATTTAGATAATCTTGATATTCTACCGGCAAGACATTAATAGGATTTCCTTTGGTATTTTCTTTTGACTGCCGTTTGCTTTCAAGTCATGTGAGTGAATAATTTTCCATATGCATGAGAAATATTATAAATATTTGAGTTGTTAATATAAATTCAATTAAGCTTCTTGATAATATATATTTTGATTATTATCCTTGTTACGATAAAGCATGATCAATTGTTGAATTTGAATTCTTGATATGAACCAATATATATTTGAATTGACTTCTAAATTGACTTCTATATTTTGATTATTAGCTCCTCATTTGATTGATGTCATGAGTTGAGTTGTGAGATATGAATATGTCTATTTAATTATGATTATGAACCTATGGTATGCCAGTCAGAATACCCATGCTAACATGGTAGTGTTAGTCTTTGTGCACATCGTATCGGAACCCTAGTTGGTCGGGGGAGTCACCAACCTGTGTGGACTGATCATCCCACAGTATGGAGCCTTATGCTCATTGCATTTTTAGTTTCTGACAAGCTTTACCTTATGATATTCTTGTTATAGCCTGTTTGAGAAACCTTCCTATAAGAACCTAGAGCCATAATTGTGTATATATTCATCATTGTTATATTATCTCGTGTATGTATATTAAACGTTATCTACTCATTGAGTTGTTGAACTCACCCTCTCATTATTTATCTTTTCAGACTTTTAGCTTGTTAACGGGTCATTTTGTTGGACTTTCAGAACTGCTCTTTTGGTTGTAATTTGTACTTTTCCCTTATGTCTAGATAGTGCTCCACGACTATAAAATTATATTAACTTTTGTATTAAAACAATCAAATTCTATTATGAAGTTATTTTGTTATTAGTGTTGCGTTGAACTATGATTGAGTTATTTGAAGGATAAGTTCGTATGTAAGTTTTGGTTCGTATAGGTATGGAACCTTGGAGGGGAACCTTGTCTATATGCCGATCATGGATCCGAGATTCAGGTTGTATAATAAGACTTATGGATGAGAGCAACAAATTGCTTGATGAGTTGTGGGCAAAGACAATGGATGCCTCTAATTGGAGTGATTGAATATGTCAGTTATGCACCCATATTGGTTGTAAAGCAACTTTGAGGCGTACAATATGTGCCAATAACAGCTGAGTTATCCCAATTCTTTGGGTTATTCAAGGACCAATCTACTTTGAAAGTTGTGGAGAACATCAAGCAAGATTGGAAGCTTTTGGTATTGGTCAAGAAGGAATCAAATGGTTTGAGAGATCAAGTTACTAATGAATAGTATCCAAAGTGGAGAAATCTATCACTAGTCACCATCCCCATGACTCTTGGATTTAAAGCTAAAACTTTTTAAGCTATTAAACCAACTAAAATAAAGAGAATTAGCAATGAGGAAGAGTTTAGAGAACAACTGGAAAAGGTCCAAATAGAGGTGAACACCAGTAAAGCCTTCAGAATATTCCTCGAGGAGCAATACCTCACTAAAGAGAGAGAAATTGAGAAATTTTGCAAAGCAACAACTGGAGGAAAAGGACAAGAAAATCATGTCATTAGATAAGCAACTGAAAGGATAAAAGGTAGCTAGAAATGATGCTAAGAAAGAGTGAGGAGAATTGAGAACACATTGGATGTAAACTAGTATTGAGCTAGAGGCTTTGCAAAATTAATTTTAACAATTGCCAAGAAAACGTTCATATGTATTCAAGGACCTAAATTGAGTTAGAGAGGTAGATTGAGTAGTATAAAAGGTTATACAAGAAACATGTGATGCAGGAAAGTAAGCTGGCTAAAGCAAAAGCCAAAAGAAAAGCTATTGGGGTCTTCAAAACTGATTTGGATAATAAGAAAAATGAGATCAACTTGCAAAAGAAGAAGCTTGACTAGGAAAAGGCCAAGGCAAAACATTTGGAAGGAAAGAACAAACTGCTCGAGTACCACAACTAGATGATTGGCACCATTAACAATTAACTAAATAGGAACCGCATGTTACTTTTTAAGAATATGAGAAATATGGATGGGCAGATTGACTCGGCCTCTATCTATGTCCGAAGAATTTGCCACAATGCTCAGTAAGTTGGAAGAGATGTCTATTGATATCAACAAAGCATGATTGAGATTGTCACTTTTTTTAGGGACATAGAAAACGATGATGATGAGTAAAGACTAACTTTCAAATGTAGAAGTTTTCATCAACTATTAATGAAAAGGACTTAGACCCAACATTTTGAGCAATATCTCTTTATAATGAGTGTATTTTTATTAAGCATTGACTCAAATTAAATTATCTCGATAGTTACAAAAGGATCAAAACTCTACTTGTTTATACTAGAATGATGGCTATATATCATCCATATCCAACATACATCATTATGCATAATCATACATCCATAAGGATTATGTTTATGAATTATGGAATGTGCATAGAAGATACTTGAAATATAGGTCCCCCTACCAGAGTCTACAATATTAGGCTTCGTAAAAGGATGGAGAACAAAGAGAGGACTCATCTTGAGGCCCGCTACCAAAAAGAGCTAGAAGATGTTAAAAATAATATGGCTCAGATGGCTAGCTCACTCAAGCAACTCCTATAAGTGTAGTTTGGGGAAGGGACATCCAACCAGCAACCAACCATTTTACAGTCGCCAATAGCTCTGGTTACCCTCAACTCATAAAACTTGGGGGCAAATCTCGCTACTAGACCACAAGAAATAGTGAGCATTCTGATGACTCACTTAATCATACATGTTCAGGTGCTGGCCATAATAGATTTAACAATAGAGGGATCCCACAAGGTTATATCCTCTAATCATCCCAAAAAAGATAAATGGGCTACCTAAGAGGAAAGATTGAAGGTTGTAGAGGGATTTGACATCTCTGATTAGAGCAGCTGAGATATGCTTTATGCCAAATGTAGTGGTGCCTAAGAAGTTTAGGGTGCCATAATTTATCAAGTATACAAGATTGGAATGCCCTAATACACACTTAAGGTCATACTACAATAAAATGACAGAAGTCATATGCGATGAGAAGTTGCTCATCCATGTATTCCAAGATAGCTTGATCGGTTTTGCATTAAGCTAGTACATGACCTTTGATAACACAAGGGTTAAGAAATAAAATGATATTACTAATGCTTTCTCGAAACAATACAAGTTCAATATTGATATCATTCTAGACCAAACGAGTTTGATGGTGATGGAGAAGAGCAATAAAAAAACTATGAGTATGCTTATAGGTGAAAAAACAAGACAATACATGCATAACCACCTTTATTGGAGAAAAAAATGGTGACTCTATTCGCCAATACTTTTAAGTCCCCATATTATAAGCATCTGATGGGTAGTTCTGCCTAATATTTTTATGATATTTTTGTTATTATTAAAAGAATAGAAGAGATAAGAGTTGGTAGCATATTAGAACCTACCAAAAAGAAAAGATTGACCAGAAAGAAAAAGGTTATTGAGGTGAGCACTATGGAAAGAAGGTATAAGAGTAAAAATAATTATCAAACCCAAAACTACTAGACCCCATCTTCCTAAATATCCAGTATTAACTTTGTTAAGCCTCTTCTAGTAAACCACCCCACCAACCTGCCAAAAAAACAAGCCAAAAACAATCCAAGAAGAGCCTACCAAAGAACCCTAAAAACAACACCCACCTCTATTTGTGCCTATAGAAGAAATGTTTGCAAATTTGTAAGCATAGGTGACACGACCAAAAGATTGATGTCTTATCCCAAGTGCAGGAGTGTCGAAGTAATAAATAACCCAACAAGATCGGGGTCGAACACAGGGAGGTTAACTATATAAATTACAAATAATAATAATAATAATAATAATAATAATAATAATAATAATAAGTTAAAGAAGACTTTGAGATGTAAGATTAATGTAAGGATTAATTAAAGATAAAAGCAATTGTCAAGGTTAGAGGATTCACTAATAGTATTAGAAATAAGTATTGTATAAACTCTTTTTATTAATCAACTGGAAACCACACACAAAGGAGGTTCCAATCGGATGATTTATCCTTAATACTTCATCATAAAATTTTAACATGATCATATTAATTATTTTATTTAAGTAACACCATACTTTTAAATATTATCAAGAATTCATGATGCTAACTTATGTTAACAACAAATCAAGTTCCTCTCATAGCACATGTGTAGGTTATACACCATACAGTTGGCTATGAAAGTGCCAAGCATTTGTTGTACCAAGTGTTATACAACACAAATCTAGATTAACCATTAAACAAGCAAGGTATTAAGAATTAGTAAGATAAAAAGATAAGACATGTTAATAATGAACTTTATTGGATATAAACATTGAAGTCCATGTTGAATTTTTATTATACCTATTATAACACCATTAGTGGAACCTTTTCACCTTGACATAATAAACTCAGCTAAACATAATGAAGAAGATAAGCATAAATAAACAATATAAGAACATAAGTATAGTAAAGGAAATGAAAAGTGTAACAATCTCAACTTGTAGACTCAAAATATATGATATATATTTTAGCTGGTCGTCTAGCTCATGTGTTAAAGGAGATTGTCAGCCCTATGCAAAATGCATTCCTAGGTGGCAGATTTATGAGTGACAATATCAATCTGGTGTAGGAGCTCCTTCGTCAATATGGCAGGAAATGATCATCCCCCCGCTGTTTGTTGAAGGTAGACTTTAAGAAAGCATTTGACTATGTCCAGTGGGGATTTATAGAAAACCTTCTCTGCCACCTTGGTTTTCCAGCTAAGTTTGTTGCCCTTGTCATGCAATGTGTGTCCACTGCTTCCTTCTCTGTTGCAGTTAATGGTGACATCCACGGGTTCTTCCTGGGAAAAAGTGGCGTTAGACAGGGGGACCCCCTTTCCCCATACATATTCATTTGCTGTATGGAGTATTTCTCCAGAATGCTCAAGCTGGCCACCCAACAGGATGGATTTCGTTTTCACCCCAAGTGTGAGCTGCAAGGAATCAGTCACCTTGCATTTGCAGATGACGTCCTGCTCTTTTCTCGTGGCGACCCTTCCTCAGTTCAATGCCTCCTCAGCCAACTATCACTTTTTGGGCAGACATCTGGTTTGGACATAAACCCGCAGAAATCATCCATTTTCTTTGGTGGGGTAGCTGGTGCCCAAAAACAAGTCATTCTCTCTATGTCGGGCTTCAAAGAAGGCAGCTTCCCTTTCACATATCTGGGGGTCCCTTTGAGTCCCCATAGACTGCTAGCCAGCCAGTTCTCGCCTCTTCTAATGGATTTGAAGTCGTTAGTTCAAGGTTGGATTGGAAAATATCTTACATATGCGGGGCGTTTAGAACTCCTTCGGTCCATCCTGTTTGGGAAAGTCCAGTTCTGGCTCAACATTTTTCCTATCCCTGACATTGTACTGAAGAATATTATTAGCATATGCAGAAACTTTTTATGGACCGAAGATGTCACTAGGAGCCACTCAGCTTTAGTTGCCTGGAAGACTATTTGTATGCCTAAAACTGAAGGTGGCCTTGGCTTATTTGATCTCAAAGCTCACAACCAAAGCTTCATTGGCAAACAGCTCTGGAATATTCATCTCAAAACAGATTCGATATGGATTCGCTGGATTCACCATTTTTATTTGAGGGATAGCAATGTGTGGCTTGTTCAAGCACATCCATCTTCTTCTCCACTGTGGAAAGCCATCATCTCTGTCAGGGATATCATTTCTCAGAGTTGTGGGGACTCAGATGCAAGCATTTCATTGATGTGCCGGTGGTCCTCTGTCGCTGGCCCGTTCCTTAGCCATGCATACAACTTCTTTCAGCCGGTTGGTTCAGCCGTCTCCTGGCATCGGGTGGTTTGGGAAATGTGGTCCCTTCCCAAGTACAACTTCATTCTTTGGTTGGCTATCATGGGCAAACTTCGAACGCGTGACCGATTGACGTTTATCCCTCTTGACCCGGCTTGTGTTTTCTGCAGGCATGGCATGGAATCTCATAATCATCTGTTTTTTGCTTGCGTCTGGTCGGGTGGTTTGTGGGCTAAGATCAAATCTTGGTTGCGGATTGGCAGGAGAATGTCTACTTTGAACAGTGCAATTTGTGGGTTGTCTGCTCAGCGATGCAACATGGAGTTAAGGATGCCAAGAGTTGCCCTGGATATCACAATATATCTTCTTTGGGAGGAAAGAAACAGGAGGATCTTTGAGGGGAAGACTAGGGAAGTTGATACTGTGTTCAGACGGTTTCAAATCTTGTTCTACACTGTTTACTATTTTCATGAAACAGACCCCCTCAAATTACAGGTTGGCTGATCATCTTTGCATAGGCGTCTTGGTTTTGGTTCTTCACGTGTTTGCATGGGGTTTTAGCATGCATGGTTTCCTTTTCGTGGCGCAGCCAGCTGGTGGGGCCGGACTTAAAAGTTGCTGGTTGGTTGATGGGAACTGCTGCATATATATGTCAAAGATGACCACTGTGATTCAACACTGGCTGCTTTTATATGAAGAAGCTGAATTTATTTGGCTCCATTTCTCGTGGCTGGTTTGGACGTAAGCTGCTGCATGGGTAATGCATGAGTGGGTCCAAGTGAGTTCTCCTTTGGCAGATATATGAAGCGGGTTCATCTCGTGTGTGCATGGTTCATGCAAATGGGGTTTTTCTTGGCTAAGCTTCGTCCTCGGGTGGCTGCTGTGATGGAAATCTATAGTCATGGCCCTCTCCTTCAGAGTGTTGGAACGTGAATGCATGGCTCATGCTTTCGGCCTCACGTGAATCTCTTTGATGATAGGTCCCTTCTTCATGCTGGAGTTATTCATAGCTGTCTGTTATTGGCTGTTAGTGCTTTAGCCTCTGCATGGCTTTTTCCTTTAATCTGGATGGGTGGGAGATTCTGATTGGCTCCCTTTGTTATGATGAAAGGGCTCTGCTTTCTTTGTTGTGATGATGAAAGTTCCCTGAATGTGATGATGAAAGGGCTCTCCTTCCTTCGTTCTCTGAATGTGGTCTGCTGACCATTGTCCATGGCTGCTAAAGTATTAATATGTTAGGCCTGCTTTTATGGTGGGTGTCTGCCCCTTTTTGATTAAGTTGCCTCTGCATGGTCCCTTTGTTTCTGTGCGCATGATCTGCCAGTTGCTTTTATTGGGCTGTCTTGGCTGTGTTTGGCTTCAACTATTATGAACTCTGGTGGAAGATGGCTTGCAGAGCTGCACGACTCAGCTTGGTTCCGGCTTCTATAGTCTGGACTCTTCATGTCCTGCATGGTTCCTGCATGTGTTTTTCTTCGTGATGAGGATCTCTGTAGTGCTGCAGTTCTATTGGTTGGTGCTAGAGATGGTGTTTGGATGTAGGTTTTTTCCTTATGATTTTCATGCTTGTTCAAGGGAGTCTATTCCTTTTGCTCTTGAGCAAATATGGTTTGTTCAAGGGAGTCTATTCCCTTTTCCTTCTATTCAGCAAGCTTGTTTTGTCAGGTTTTTTATTTAGTCGAGGGACTCTGTTCCCTTTTCTTTGTACTGCTGGTCTCCAGCTTCTTTTTGATCTATACAATTCTTACATTTGATCAAAAAAAAAAAATGATATATATATATATATATATATATATATATCATGTATTTTCTTGAAATTTTGGTAGGGTTTTCTTTGTATTTTTTTTAGATACCAAGTTATCGACTCAATCATTTCTCAACCTGTAACAACAATCACAATATTCTTCCCATCATTTGGACAACAAAAACTCAAGCATATTTCAATATCTCAATTCTATTCTCTATAGGACATTATAATAAAACTAATAAATGCTTAACATGCATCTTTTTTTTTTTTTTTTTAGTATTTGTGCTCAAATATACATACAACCAACCATAATTCAACTTAATAATAATAACATTATAAATTACATCATACATAAAATAATAAGTTAAACATTACAATTTTAGATATGGAAGTATATTACAACAAAATATTAGTTTTTTTCCAATTACATTAATTACATAACAAAATTATTTATCCAAGCATCTACTTTCCAAATCGAGGGTGCGATGTGCCTAAAAATATAATCGCAATAAACATGAGTAAAACAATTGCACATTTCAATAAGTAATTAATTAAGGACTAATTATTCATATACATGAAAGTGACTTTCATATCATAGAATTAATTGTCTTATTTTCTTTTTGAAATTTCTAATTTCATAAACTCTCTTCTAGACATAAGGGTAAATCTACTAAAATAAAAATATCAAAAGTGTCTCCCACAAACCAGCATATTTAATTTCCAAGTTTTACATCAAGTGATTATCCTATAAATTTGTAAATTAATTTTCTTAACATGGCCATTCAACCAAGCATAAATTCCAAAAATCAAGAAATGATCTTCAAGGCTTGCCCATTCACTATGGCATTATTTCCGGTAACTAGAAAATAATCTTTAAGGCTTGCCCATTTACCAACTGCCCATTCACTAGGGCATTATTTCCAATGACCAGGAAATAATTTTTCGAGGTTTGCCCATTCACTAGGGCATTATTTCCAGTCACTAGGAAATAATTTTTTCAAGGTTTGCCCATTCATCAAGGCATTATTTCCAGTAACCAGCACTAGAGTTTACAATCTATAAAATCCTTCTACAACAAAAAATAAAATAAAATATAAACTAATTAATTACTCCAAGGTGTCGAACACCTACTTGGTGTCTGTGTGCGTGAAGAGGTCCCTTGTTGCTGATTAGGTCCTGCAGCCTCCCCTGTACCAACAAAATTTACTTTGTCATTATTCATTCATTTGAACTGGTAAAATTATAATACCCATTACATATTCTTTGATTAAATCCAACACCCTTAATTAAGTTTAATTGACTTTTAATTCGAGGATAAAACCTCTCTTTTTGAAACATTTACTTATTTTATCACAAAAGTCCCTATTCAATTTAACCTATGAACATCAATTGTCTTCAATTTAGTAAAAATCCTCAATAATATCATTTAAACTCTATTCTCTAATTTTTCTTCTTCATTTAGCCAAAAACTCCTCAATAATATCATTTAAACTCCATTCTCTAATTTTCCTTCTCCATTTGGCCAAAAACAACCTAGGGAAGGAAGTGAAGATTTTTCTTTTCTCTTTGAAAAATTCTTACTCTATTCATATAATAACACTTATAAACTTTCATCTTCCCATAATTTCCAAAAAATTGTATTAAACCTCAAATCCCCTAAATTATTCCTCTTTTGGCTAAATATTCAATTAAAATGGGGAAAATAAAATTTTGTTTCTTTTATTTAAAATTAAACACTTCACATAATTTGCATTATTCCTATAAATTATAACATAAATCCACAACTTCACAT
The DNA here is from genome assembly GCA_018804465.1 of Populus tomentosa. NCBI lineage: Eukaryota > Viridiplantae > Streptophyta > Magnoliopsida > Malpighiales > Salicaceae > Populus > Populus tomentosa. The sequence goes on from JAAWWB010000288.1 coordinate 46,694, forward strand.
AATCATAATTTTGCATAATCCTTCATCAAACATAAAATTAAAGGAATTAATCATTTGGAGCATGTTATTTACCTCACTTTGATAAGGATTTAAGGAAAGAATGGAAGAAAATCAAGTTTTCTTCTTCTCCCTCTTCAAACCCTAGCTTGAAATCCTTCCTCCAATTCACTCACCACATTAAAATCAACCCCCTCTTAGTGTTTAATTAAGCTAATCACTCTAATTACTCACTTTAATTAGTGCAATCAATGAGAATTTAAGTAGAAAAATCACACAATTCTTCCCCCTCTCTTTGTTTCAAGCTCACGGCTAAAGAGAAAAAAATAAAGTATTTATAGTCTAACTTTTACCTATTTACATATTGGCCCCCATTTCTTCTCATTTCTATTTTTTGTCACTCAACTCTACTTTTTACTTAATTCACACCATAACATCTTATATTTTATTCTATTGTATCCAATTACAATACCTAAAATCCTTTTATTTAATCTATTTGGTATTTTATTTATTTTACTCAGATTATAATTTAGTGGGTTTTCATAAAAAGCATAAACAAGATATTAAGAAAAATATAACATGAAATAAAACTTAAATATTACAAAAATATAAAGAAAGAAATAAAGAGTATGATCTTGATCTGAACAACCAAGATGCTTAAATTCATGGCAAATGCCTCCTTTTGTAGGCCAAAATTTGGAACTATTGATTTGATGACTAATTGTTGAGTGGGTGGTCACATCTTAACTTGGTGACAATCCTTATCTTCTTATCTGAACAAAACGGCATTGCTAACGTCAGAATTTGAACCAACTTTACTCATGAAAGTTCTAGGAACTTGTCTCAGCTTTCCAAGAAAAAAACATTAAGGTCATTTGGACTTTTAGAACTCAAGATATGGGCTGAACACTGAACAATGTCTAGGCTGCAGGATAAATTCGGACTTCTCTGTTGTTGCTATAATTTGGACTTGAAATGGCCTTTTTAAATCTTGGACTCCAAATGAAAGTTTTAAACCTATGTCTTAGCTTTCCATCCATATAAAACAGACCTAAATCTAATAGCTATAGCTCCAGATATGACCCAATTACCGAACAGTGTTCCAGTTTGGACTGAACCAACATCTCTTTTCTAAGTTTGGCCGTCTCTTTGTCCTTTCAATTTTAGTACTTAAACTTATCAATCAATCCTTTCATTTATGTGATAGGCCTGCATTTAAGATGAACATTTACCATAAATTAAGGTATCTTATAGTATCAGACTTGTTATTATAAAACATGCTTTAGTTAAGGAGTTATTGATACTTTAAGTACAAAATTATAATATAAAACCTTGATAAAAATGCACTTTTAAGTACTAATTAATAGGTCATGGGGCCCTCCATTTCCACCATTAAAGCCTCCATTTCCAAATTAGTACAAACTAGATCTAACCTATAAGTACTGTTGTTACTCATTTTTTGGCCTCACGTGCTGGAGATGGTGTGTTCCTCTCTTGAACCAACTGCAAGAGTTTAGTTCATGATTGTTGAGGAATTGACAAGAGTAGAGAAGAAATGTTTTTCAAACCTTGTTTCAGTTGTTTTATGCTCTCTTTATCCTTCCCCTTTCCTGTCAAAATCATAAAGTTTCTTAGGCTAATTAGAAGTCTTCATAATGCTAAATTTGTTCCTTCTTTATCTAGTATTTAAGGTTGGATAAATCCCTCAGAATTTGCACTAAAAAAACTAATTCTGCTACTGTCAAAATTATGTTGTAATACCATCTTTGTTCCAACTTAGGCTTTGATTCTGACTTGATTTCATACAATATCCGATCATCCAAGCTATATTTTGTCATTCATGACATGTTAAAGAATTGATCTGCATCTTTATTAGGTCCTAGGTCCCACTGTTCTTATGTTAGACTCTCAAACAAATTGGGTCTGATTTGAGGGACTCGATTTAATGTTTCAAGAATTTATTAGGTTAATTAAAGAGCAATTTTAAACTTTGGAAAGTTAATTGGTTTCATTGAAGGAATTGAAAAAAAATAGGGACTAGATCAGAAAACATCATAATAATTATTGTTATTGGGTTGTCATGCTGGATTATGTTTTGCTTCACTTCACAAAGAAAAAAGGCCACTGTTTGGGACTTGGCAACATGAAACAACCCATAGGAATTAATTAACAATGTATTGTTCATTGTGTTTTGAACAGTACCCCTTCCTATATGCAAATTCTTTCCTTTTCTCTGTAACCTCCTGCTATTTTCCATGATTCTCTTACTTGATTTTGGAGGTCCACGAATTAATTAGCAGATCACGTTTTTTCAGCTTCAATCCAAAGGAGACAGCAACTTTTATGCATCCTCTGTGCCAGTAGCAAAATGACATAAAAAGGGGGACCTCACCATCATCTAATAGTTGAGATGGTGTGTTAATTAGGAAAGTGATTACGGGAATCATCATAATATAAATCAGAATATTTTAGTTTCCTAATTGGTTTTATTTAATTATAAATCAGCCGAGATTTACATCCTAGATTAGTGTAATGTTTGTTTCCTAAATAGAGCTACGTATAGACTATATATATGCCTCCTCTACTGACCTAAGAGGGGGAGAAGAAAAAAGAGAGAGAGAGGCAGGCAATACAAAGCAGAAAAACAAAAAAAAAAAAACAAAGAGAAGAGAGGAGAGAAAAGTGCAGATAATAAGGGAGAACAAGGGAAGTTTTCTTTCATCTTTTCAATTGTGAAAATCTTCACAGGAATGAAGATACAGAGAAAAGATAGGGAGCCAAATGTAGAGAGAAAGAGAGAAAGATTCAGACGAAGTCACTCCCAGACCTGCATCTTCAACAAGCATGAGCACTAAAGGAACCCGAAGGCAGGGAGAAGATGAGGACACAAGAAGAAGGCAGACAAATACAGACAGCGAAGAACTAAAAACCAGACCGCTAGCAGACCAAGTAAGTTATCTATATTATTTCTCAGTTTTGCATTTGCATTTAAAATATTTGGCACTTTGCAAAGGTAAATTAATTACCTTCGCATTGTGCAATGCGTGCATGAGTAATTCATGCATGCAACCTGTAACAGTGCCGAATCAAGTCACTGGTCAGCTGGTTTGGACCAATGACTCGATTCGGCACTGTTACAGGTTGCATGCGTGAATTACTCACGTACACGCTACACAGTATGAAGGTGACTCAACTAGGCTTGCTTGGTTCAACCCAGCCATATGGGCCAAGCTGGACCTAGCTCGAAACAAACGAGTGAAATTATTGGTTCTCGTGTATTTATTTTGTGATTTGTATTTTTATATTGTAGAAAT
>JAAWWB010000285.1:0-50005 GCA_018804465.1 Populus tomentosa
CCGCTGCCGATACAGAAATCGGCAGCGACGCAGATTCCGCTGCCGATTCTGGATCGGCAGCAACACAGTTTTCGCTGCCGATTCCTTGATCGGCAGCAATGCAGTTTCTGCTGCCGATTTTGGATCGGCAGCGACGCAGCTTTCGCCATGGAAGGCCGACACAAATGAATGACTAGTTTTGGCGAATGGCATCCGAAAACTTGTGTATCTATATGTACTACTAGTTGTTGTAGCAAATACATGAAGAAATTATAATTGTTAATGTTTTATTTAATTGCCAAACCGTGAGTTACCATTCTTATTATTATTAAATATTTGCATTCTCTTAAATGTTTGTACTGCTGCAGGGACTTCACACCAACGAGATGTCTAGGAAACCCGATACACGGGAACCTATTTTGCAAGGAATTATGTAGATGTATCTTAAATCACAATGTATTTTGTATGGATCAATGTACTGAATGTATAACTTTTATTAGATCCTTTTTGTTTAAAATTGTGATGACTATTAGTAGGAGAAGACTGTAAACTCATGTCTATGTATATATTTTTAATACGAACTTCAAATCAAGCAACCTTAATATTACGTGTTTGTGTAAGATTCACTTTGAAATGAAATGTTGATTGTATGGATTGTATTTCGATGATGTGAGGATTTAGATTCATTGATTGCCGGCACCATGTGGATTGAATGCATAAAAAAAAAAAAATTATTGTGTTTTGGGCTTGGAAAGCCGGGTTGTTACAAATAAGATATAAGTTAACAAAGTAAAGGAAAGAAAATGAAAAGCATAAATAAGAGATTAATATAACATAAAATAAAACTTGAACATTATAAAATACAAAGAAAGAAAGCAAGAGCAAGATCTTGATCTGAACACCAAGATGCCTAAATGCATGGCAAATGCCTTTTATTATAGGCTAAAATTTGAGACTATTGATTTGATGACTAATTGTTGAGTGGGTGGCCACATCTTGACTTGGTAACAATCCTTATCTTCTTGTTTAAATAAAACATCATTGCTAATATCAGAATTTGAACAAATTGTCCTCATGAAAGTTCTAGGAAATTATCTTAGCTTTTCAACAAAAAAGATTCAGTGCATTTAGACTTCTAGAACTTGAGATATGGGCTGAACACTAAACAATGTTTGGGTTATAGGACAGATTTAGACTTCTTTGTTGTTGCTACAATTTTGACAAATGATCCGTGACAACATTTTCGGTGCCTTTTTCATCCTTGATTTCTTCCTGATTGGTCATAGCATGAGGAAATGGAAGTGCTCGTGGGGAATCAATATTTTCTTTGCAATGTTCAGATTCAACCCCTTCCTTACCCTCATAGATTAACTCATCATCTTTCTCACAAGGTTCAAGAGTGAGTTTTTCAATAATCGTACCACTACGAAGAGTGATAACTGATTTGACTTGATCCATATATTGGTTTCTGAAACTACTTGCATTTGCATTGTATTGCTCCTTTGGATTTTGTTGTGGTTGAGATGGAAACTTACCATTCTCTTAAAAATTAAGAGCAGATATGAATTTTGCAAAAGCAACTTTAAAATTTCTTATGCTTAGAGCAAGTTGAGTGTTGATTGTCTCTTGCTTTTCAATGAATGCATGCAATGTTTTCTCAAGATTTCTTTTAGGAGGTGGAGCATAATGAGGTGCATATCTATGAGAACTTTAGAATTTATGGTGTGCTTAAAACAGTGGCTATGAAGTTTGTGCATTATTGTTATCACTCTTCCAATTTAAATTTGGGTGATTTCTCCAACCATGGTTGTATATTTACGAGTATAGGTTATGATTGGGCCTTTGGAAACTATTTAAAACATGAGCATATTCATGGAGGCATTCCTTGAAAGAAGGGAAAGTTGGATAGTCATTGGTTGCATGTTCATTTGTTTCATAGATTTGACACACAATGTCCTGAACAAATTTTAATTGACCACTCATTTTACATTCAAGTGCCTTGACTTTTCTAACTAAAGATGCAAATTTAGCTTGGAGGTCATGATCTTCCCTAAGGTTGTACATACCTTCATTAGATATATGATGTTGAGTTTTACCCGGTGCCTTATTAGTGCCCGTAGTATCCTAATTTTGAGCATTTTCAGCTAGCAAGTCTAGGTACTCCATTGCTTCATCAAGTTCTTTATCTTCAAAAGTTCCATTGCACATCAATTCTACCATTTGCCTATCTTTAGGAGTTAATCCTTTATAAAAATATGAAACCAATCTCCATGTTTCAAAACCATGATGAGGGCAAGTATTAAGTAAGTCTCGATACCTATCCCAACATTGGTAAAATGTTTCACCTGGTTTTTGAGTGAAAGTGGTGATTTGTCTTTTGAAAGAGTTTGTTATGTGAGATGGAAAAAACTTCTTTAAAATTTTTTGTTGCATTTTATCCAAGCACAAATGGATCCTAGTCTCAAATTTTATTGGCATGTTTTAGCTTTATCTTTTAAAGAAAAAAAAAAGCTTTAATCTGATGGTGTTCATGCTATAATTTAAGTCATTATAAGTGTTACAAACTTCTTCAAATTCTCTCAAATGCAAGAATGGATTTTCTAGATCTAATGCATGAAAAGAAGGTAAAAGTTGAATAATGTCTGGCTTAAAATTAAAAAGAGATACATCAGGAGGAAAAAATATACATGATCGCACAATTGTTCTTGTTAGATTCATATAGTCTCTAAGTGTTCTAACTCGATTATTCTCATTATTCTCATTATAAAGCGACTGATTATCCTCTTCGGCCATGTTTTCTAAAGAACATAAGGATACCCTACAAAGTCTATCATTTAATATACGTGAACAAACTCTCATGCACGTGTAAGAAGAAAATAAAAAGAAGAAAAGAAAAGAAAAAGACAACACAAGAAACAAAAGATAGATAAAAGAAAAGTGAAAGGAGAAAAATATAACAAAATTTATAATTTGTACAGAAATTTACCTCTCTAGCAATGACGCTAAAAACTTGACACAATCAAAAGATTGATGTCTTTTCCCAAATGTAGGAGTGTCAAAGTAATAAATAACCCGACAAGACTAGGGTGGAACCACAAGGAGGTTAACAATATAAATTATAAATAATAATAATAATAATAATAATAATAATAATAATAATAATAAGTTAAAAAAAGACTTTGAGATGTAAGATTAATGTGTGAATTCAACAATAATAAAAACAATGTCAAGGTTAGAGGATCCACTAATAGTATTAGAAATAAGTATAGTATAAACTATTTTTATTAATCAACTAGAAAGCACACACAAAAGAGGTTTCAATCGAATGATTTATCCTTAATAGTTGATTATAAATTTTTAATATGATCATATTAATTATCTTATTTAAGTAATACTAAACTTTTAAATATTGTCTGGAATTCATGATACTAACTTATGTTAACAATAAATCAAGTTCTTTTCATAGCACAGGTGTAGGTTATACCATACGGTTAGCTATGAAAGTACAAAGCATTTATTGTACCAAGTGTTATACAACACAAATTTAGATTAACCATTTAACAAGCAAGGTATTAAGAAAAAAAGGTAAGACATGTTAATAATAAACTTTCTTAGATATAAACATTGAAGTCTATGTTGAGTTTATATTATACCTATTCTAACACCATTAGTGAAACCCTTTCACCTTGATATAATAAACTTAGCTAAACATAATGAAGAAGAGAAACATAAATAAACAACATAAAAGCATAAGTATAGTAAAGGAAATGGAAAGCAGTAACAAGAGATTAAGGGAAAAATAACATGAAATAAAACCTAAACATTACAAAAATATAAATAAAAATAAATAAAAAGCATGTTCTTAATCTGAACAACCAAGATGTCTAAATACATGGCAAATGCCTCCTTTTATAGGCCAAAATTTGGAACTATTGATTTAATGACTAATTGTTGAGTGGGTGGCCACATTTTGACTTGATGACAATCCTTATCTTCTTGTCTGAACAAAACATCATTGATAACATCAGAATTGAACAGACTTAACTCATAAAAGTTTTAGCAAATTGTCTCAGCTTTCTAGGTAAAAAAACTTAAGGTCATTTGGACTTCTAGAACTCGAGATATGGGTTAAACACTGAACAGTGTCTAGACTGTAGGACAGATTCAGACTTCTCTGTTGTTGCTATAATTTGAACTTGAAAATGGCCTTTTTGAATCTTGCACTCCCATGAAAGTTTTAGGCCTATGTCTTACCTTTCTAACCATATAAAACAGGTCTAAATCCAGGATCTACAGCTCCAGATATGACCTAATGACCGAAAAGTGTTCCAGTTTGGACTAAACCAGCATCTCTTTTCTATGTTTGGCCCTCTCTTTATCTTTTAAATTTCAGTAATTAAACTCATCAATCAATCTTTTGATTTATGTGATAGGCATGTATTTAAGATGAATATTTACCATAAATTAAAGGTATCTTATAGTATCAGACTTGTTATTATAAAACATGTTTTTGTAAAGGAGTTATTGATTCTTCAAGTGTAAAATGATGATATAAAACCTTGATAAAAATGCACTTTTAAGTACTAATCACAAAGTCATTATTTAATGAACTGGTTGCTGCTGGTCGACCTATTTCTCTTAAAGACTTCAACCTATATGTATTTCGTGGCACTAGCCTTGTGACCAAGGTAGAACTACTATCATATGCTGACCTTCATAACCATCTTCTTACCTATGAGTTTCTGCACAAGACCTCCCTTCAATCCATGGCTACAAATCAATCTTTACTGGCCACCCCACCTTTGCAACTCTCTATTAATCTTGCCCAGTATCAACACAACTTCAATTTCAACCGTAATAGAGGTTGTTCTCTTGGAAAATGGTGTCCCAAAAACAACTTCCACAAAAACCATCACAGGTCTAATTTTCCTGATTCTCATCCCCATGCTCCTATCGATTGGAAACAGAGCAACTAGAAGCAGATTAGATGGTCCTTTAGTTCTAGAAGTGATCTCCTTATTGGTCTTTTGAGCAATACATCAAGTGTCAGATGTGTTTCTCCTTCGGCCTCACAACTCCTCAATGTGCCTAGTTTCATAGTAGTGGCCAACAACCCTCTACTCATCTTGCTGTTGGCACGATTTCTGCCCCTACATGGTTCCCGAACACTAGTGTGAACCAACATGTTATGCCAGATCTTACAACTCTAACTAATTCTTGGTAATGATCATTTACAAGTTGGTGACGGTAAGGGCCTTTTCATATCCTATATTTGGCATAACATGTTACCTTCCCCTAAATGCACCTTTATATTATCTAACATTCTACATGTTCCTCATATTACTAAACCACTACTATCTATTTAGAAACTTTATCATGATAATAATGTTTATTTTGAATTTCATGCATTTATATTTTATGTAAAGGATCTCACCATCGAGGCAGTGCTCCTTTCCGATCAGAGTAATGATGGTCTTTATGTTCTATATGAGTCTTTTGCCACGTCCATCCCTCAAGTTTATTTGTCTCCTTACATCTCTTTGACTGCTGATCTGTGGCATCGCCGATTGGGTTATCCTACTTCCTGTATTTTTAATTTTTTAGTTTCCAACAATAAAATAACTTGTACTTCTGGTGCTCTCTTGTTCAATGTCAAGCTTGTCCGCTAGGCAAGTCATCGCGTCTATCATTGAGAACTATGAGTTCCAAAACTATTGCCCCGCTTGATTTAATATTAATTAATTTTTGGGGCCCTACCCCTATGTTTTCCTCATATTTTTTTTTATTACTTTGTTATCTTTATCGATGCTTATACAAAACATATATGATATTATCTTCTTGTTGTAAAATCATATGTGTTTTCTATATTCCATCATTTTCAAGTACTTGTTGAGCGTCAGTTTTCACGTAAATTCAATCTATTCAAACTGATTGAAGTGGTGAATATTGTAAGTTAAAAAGTTTCTTCTAATCGATTGGTATACATCACAAGTTAATTTGTCCTCATACACATAAGCAAAATGACACCGTTGAGCGTCGCCATCGATATATTATCGAAATTGGCCTTAACCTCTTATGACAATGTAATGCTCTGTTATGATTTTGGAATTATACATTTGAATCATCAGTATATCTCATCAATCACATGCCTACTCTTGTCTTCCAAATCAATCTCCATTTGAGTGTCTACTTAATCATACTTCTGATTATGATTTTCTATGTACTTTTAGGTGTCTTTGTTTTCCTTTCTTGCATTCATACCATGCTCATGATAAGTTGGATTTTTGCTCATCTCCATGTGTGTTATTAGGATACAGTTCCTCTCATCTTGGTTATCACTGTCTTGATTTAACATCTCAGTGTATTTGAAAATCAAACAAGTAACGCATAGTTGCTCCCTCTTCCACCGAGGCTGATTATAAAAGCATTAGCTGATGGCACTGCTGAGGTTATCTGACTTTAGTATTCATCGAGAGATCTGCATATTCCTTTTGCTTCTGCTCCTACTATTTGGTATGTTAATCTCGGTGCTACTTATTTATCTGTCAATTCTATCTTTCATACTCATACTAAACATGTTGAGATTGACTATTATTTTGTACAAGACAGGGTTGTGAATTAAAAGATTCAAATTCATTTTATCTCTTATCAGGATTAACTTGCAGATGTCTTTACTAAGCCACTTCTTATTACTTCTTTTACTGCTTTTCAATTCAATTTTCTGGTCCATCCTCCATCCTCGGTTTGAGGGGACATATATATATTATTGGCACTACTATAGTATTGTAATCTCTACCTTTACTATTGTATATTGCTTTACATATATTGATAGAAAAAAAAATCAGCTAACTAAAGGTTAAATCTCCTCATTATTCTTAGCTAGTTGGCTTTTCATGTGAACAAATTAAGCTTTATGCTACCTCGATTTCTTTTCCAGTGCAGCTTGGTTACACCATGGTTCAATATTTTGTAGCACTTGAGTGGTTTTATGTTTAGAGAGAGAGAGAGAGAGAGAGAGAAATATAATAAATGAGACTCGGAGAGTAGAGATTAGGAATTTAGTTTCTGTATTGAAATTTTCATACTCATGTTGGATGAGAGTTTGGCTTTTAATTATAAAGAATATGATTTGAATTGGCCACCAACTAGGAATTGCCATATAGGATGGATGACAATGTCCTGAAATGTGAACTCCATTTTATATAGATCATCAAATCTTTTTCATTCACTTGAGGTTTAGTCTTGTACCCCTTCACTCATCTGAAAGAAAAAAAAAAGACATCTGAACCTCAAAAGGCTTTTGTTTTGAAGTGTGTTGGTATTGTGATAGTTTTTGTAGTTGTGATTTGAAAAAAAAAATTTATAAAAAGTATTTTTAGTTGAGATTAGTCGATATTTATATATGTTTGGTTAAAATTATAGTTGAACAAAAAATAATTTAATGTGTTTGGTTAAGAATGCTTCTCAAATTAAAGTTATAAAATAATCAATATATATATATATTGATGGTTTTTAATTTAAATATTGTAGATTTAACTACTGCTATTACATCATGAAATAAATAATATTTTATATAAAATATTTCTTATTGTTCCATTAAACTATCTACAATTCCATCATGTATGAAATTCATCCGACAAGGATTATAGTTTCCATGGTTTCTTGAGCGTGTAACAACATCAAGTAAAATATAATCAAGAACAAAATTGGGATTGCAATCAAATTCTGCAAATGCTACATCATTATGCGATATCCTTCTAATTTATGTAGTGTCATTGAATAATATTAAACACTAATTTTTTAAATAAAACATAATTAAAAATAAAAAAAAATTAGATTTTTTTAATTTTACTCTATCGGACCTCATTCAATGGTTTCAAGTTTAAACCGGACCCGATATGACTGAAACAGTGAAAATGTTCACTACTGTTCTCCATAGAATGTTTTTAGAAGATGGAGAATAGCTTAAAGATGCTATTGATTTTTTTGAGAAGTATATGATTTCATTAAACACCATAACCTGGCGGCATGTGAAATTACAGAGCCTGCCGTATATCAATTTTGCAGGAACTACCAAACAAAGTAAGGTCCATACAAACAGGACAACACATCAGATATAACCTAAGAAAGCAACATTATAATCTACACAAGATAACCATTACTGCAAAATCTAGGGGAAACTTCCAAGAGTCTCCAATTCATCTCTCTAGTGAATCTGGACCTCTGAAGAGAAGCACATTTAGCAGCCTGATAGATATAATCTGAGAGATGGATCAAAACCAAGCAATGAAATCACTTAATCTTCGCTCTCCTTGCTTAGCCATACAATCTGCCAGACTATTTCTCTCACAGTACAAATAAAAAAAAGTAATTGAGCCAAACAGTCTAGTCAATCTCTGAACTGTGAAGAAGAGCTCTTTGTACATCAATGGCCTGTTGTGAGAATTATGCATCCAGTTGATTACATTAGCAGAATCAGATTCAATAGTAATATGTTTATGATGAAGACAATTTGAGGCTGAGAGCTCAATAGCTTTGACAACAGCTCTCAGCTTAGCTATGTTCGAGTCTAGTGTCCCTACTGGTAAGGAAAAAATACCAAGAAGATGACAATGGTGGTTTCGCAGGACACCACCTATACCTGAGAGTCCAAGCTTTCCAAGAGAGGAGCCATCCATGTTCCACTTGAATCTGCCAATGGGTGGAGGAGACCATATAACACTGGTTCTAGTAATATGAACATTGGACCAACGGATCAGACCTTTTGCCGATCTTAACAGATCTAGAGGGGAGTAAGGAAAGTTAGGATGTAGTGCTTTCAACCATAAGCATAACCGAGTGATGATAAGGAAGAAGACTAAATCATAGTTTGATGACTTTTGTTGAAAGATCAGGTCATTTCAAAAAAGACAAAGGGACCACACCACTAAGAAAAACAACATCAGCCATACTTTCTTCTGAAATTTACCATGAATCATAACAGTCCATTAAGAGAATAAGCCTGACAAATTCTTTAAGCAGCACTATGATAATCCCCACCACTTGATGATTTTGGACCAGATGATCCAATGCTTATGGCAATGTAGAATTAAGTGCTCAACCGACTCTTCCTCAACTAGACAAACAGGACAGTTAGAGTCTGAACTATCCAAAACACCTCTTCTAACCAGCACACCTCGAGTGTTGAGTCTGTTAATAATAGTCATCCAACAAAAGATCTCCACTTTGGAAGGGACTACACCTTTCCAGATTCCAACAAAAGAGAAGCCATTGTTAGAATAGTGAGTGGGGCTTAGCAGCCCACATAGAGATTTAATAGAAAATCTTCCCGATTTGTTGTCCTTCCATATTAGTCTATCCTCTGCCTCATTGTCTAAGTGCACCGTTGAGAGAACGACATATAGTTGTTCTAACAAGCCAATGTTTCGACTCTTCAAAGGTCTTGTCCAGGAAAATAGCCATATCCATTCAAAACCATCCCACATTCCCATCTTATCAATGCTGGCATCTTTATCATTGGATAAATGGTAAAGAGTAGGGAAACGATCTACAAGACAGTAATTGGCAAGCCAAATATCATGCCAAAACATTGTTCTCTTGCCATTTCCAATAAGAACCATAGATTGATGGAACACAATCTCCTGTTACCTATTATCTTTAATGCAATGGTTGATCATACACGTCCATATGCTTCTAGCTCCTGAAATAGGGGCTTGTGGCAGGAAACCAGAGCAGTTTATGTTGTGTATGAATTTGATCACTTCCTTCCACAAGCTTGTTTTCTTCAAGCCCAACCTCCATAACCATTTATACAGCAGAGCTTTATTTTTATCCTTTAAAGATCCAATCCCAAGACCCCCTATCCTTTTCGGAAGAGCAACTATTGTCCAGTTGGCATTGCATAATTTCCTGCTTTCCTCTTTTCCAGACAATAGAAAGGATCTGAACTTCCTCTCAATTGTTGTTGCAACTGTTGCAGGCATGGGAAATAAAGATAAATAGTAGATGGCCAAGTTACTTAAGACAGATTTAAATAGACACAGTCTACCCCCAATAGATAGGAATCTGCCTTTACATGCAGCCAACCTGCAGCTAATATTGCGGATAATAGGCTTCCACATTGAAATTCTGTCCATATTTGCACCGATGGAGAGACCAAGATATGTGATGGGGAGTTGTTCCTACTTGCATCTAAGAATCTACGCTAAGTGGCGACATACATGATTTTCAATACCCACGCCAATAATACTTATGTTGTAGAAGTTAACTTTCAGCCCTAATATAAGTTCGAAGCATAAAAGGATATGCTTTATGTTATGTAAACTAGATAGGGAAGCTGAACTGAATATAAGGGTATCATCCGCAAACTACAAGTGAGATAAGGTAGGACCAGTTTTGCTGAAATTTAGTCCTTCAATCAGTTCCATATCACAACCACGTTGCAGCATACAACTCAATCCCTGGATTGCAATATTAAAGAGAAAAGGAGAGAGTAGATCTCCTTAGCGTAATCCTTTTTCCAAGCTGAATTCCTCTGTAGGAGAGCCATTAACAAGAACAGTCATCTTTGCTGTGGAAATACATTGCATAATCCACCCTCACCATCTAGTTCTAAAACCCATACTAGCCATGACTTCATTAATGTATCTCCATAGAACAAAATCAAATGCTATATGGAAGTCAAGTTTGAAAAGATAAGCTTTACCATGTTTTTCCTTGATGTAAGTAATAGCCTCATTTGCAATCAATACACTATCAAGTATTTGTCCATCTTTGATGAAAGCAGTTTAATTGTCTGTAATAACTTCTGACATAACATGTTTCAGTTTGATTGGCAACATCTTTGATATAATTTTATACAAGCTTCCCACCAAACTGATAGGTCTGAAGTCTGTCAGCTTTGCAGCACAATCAAATGCTTCCCACTAAAGATGCTATTGATTGCCTTGCATTTTTAACATAAAATATAGTAATTCTCACAAACAGTAAATAATATTTTTTTTCAATTAACAAATAGTTTTTTTTATGTGACTGCTTCAAAAATTGAAGCAATCACATAAGCAAACACTCTCGAACAAGATCTGTCACCACCGACTTCGGCCTATACACTGATACTAATTTGATGCTTCACGACCGACATCTGCCTTGATCTTTTCTTCTTATCGAGGAGTCCTAGGAATGTAACATAAGGATCTAGTTTTGAAAAGACAATTACAATATGAAAATTAAATGATGCCGCGTGCATGGCCATTAGGCACCGTTTGGTAGTGCGGTTGCACCTGCGTTTCGTCCAAATTTGAATTTTTTTTTTTTTTTGCTAAAATTGAGTTCGGTTTGTACTTTTTGGATCGTTTTGATGTGCTGATGTCAAAAATGATTTTTAAAAAATAAAAAAACATCATTGGCATGTATTTCGGCACGAAAAACTATTTGAAAAGCAACCGCTATCACACTACCAAACACGTTTTGGTGTTATAATAGTTTATTTAGTAAAAAGCGTTTCTTCTCTTCCTTTCTAGATAGCCATGGCTAGGATTTCCTAGGGTTGATGACGTGGATTCACTTGTATGTTCATGTTTTGGTGGTTTGGTCCATGCCATTATTGGTGGACCATGTCTCGTACAATAATTCGAAGAAAATATTCTCAATAATCCATAATTTGAAGGCATGTATTATAAATTCAATGTGTTTAACTGATATGCCGTACGTTCCTGTATTCTTTCTTTTTTGTTTGAAAGTATTTTTTATTAGTATTTGAAATATTTTTTATTGAGAAAATAGATTATGGAATCGTTTTGTGGAGCAGAATTTCCTCAAGATACAGTGAACTTGTTTAAGGCTTCATCCAGGTCTCATTTCACCGCCCGTTACCTGGACCGAAGCTCAAAGTCAGAAGAGAGGGATTTTGATGTATCATGTTAAATGTTCTTACAGAATAATATAAATTATATTATAAAATTTTACCTAACAGCTTAAGTTATTGGGTTAAATTGATTCTTTAACATGACATCAGAGTCTTGATGACCAAGCGGTCACAAGTTCGAATCTCACCATTTTCATTTATTTAATAAAAATTAAGCACAAGGTAATATGGACCTGTACAAGTTTCAAGTTCAAAAGACTTTCACTTGAGGGGGTGTGTTAGAGAATAATATAAATTATATCATGTAATTTCACCTAACAGCTTAAGTTATTGGGTTCAATTAATTCTTTCACAAATGTCAAATAGCAAGAAATCACCTATATTTTGCTTGGATTTGTTTCAAAATCTCCTTACAATTTTAGAAAAATATGATTCTCCAATTCAATCGTGCTGGATATTTGTTTCTCGTCCAATGATCTTGATCAATTCTTTCCTTATCTCTGGTGTGAATCTACTGAATGACAAGAATGGTATTTTGGCGTAGAAGTCAGGTTTATTGAAAGCAGAAAGTAACAAGTTATTTTGCTTCCTTGGTGATGTGTCTGCAAAATGGCCAGGCTTTTATGTGTATATATATATAGAGAGAGAGAGAGAGAGCAGAGGTAGAACATGGAATCTCTGAACTGAAATGGCTTCAAGTCTTAGAGACGAATTAACCTTAAAGACAAGGAAACGCATTAATATTGAATCCTTGGTTGATTCCACGATGATACTGAATTGAGTAAAACATTGAATATACAAACTGCAGTAGCTGAACAGTATGTCGCCAGTGTGAAGTGAGCTCGTGACTGTGAGAGGAACTTCCTCCCATGCAAATATACCCTTAGTTGTCAAAACAATTATAAACAAATAAACAGCTGCTTTCTACCCAAAAAAAAAAAAGAAAAAAAGATTATAAACAACTACTTCCATAAGGTATTATTAAAGAAATTCTCATTCTTTGAACAATAATTTGGAATTGCAAAATGCCCTTGACAGAGAAACCCACGCAAGCTGAGAATAACTTCTCATTCCCTCACTTAATCCTATGATAACTCTTTAAAGTAACAGATAAAAGACATATCATGCCCATGTGCACTTCCAACTTGACTCCTTCGAGACCGCTCTCTGTGCGCACTTCTTAAGACCTCGCTCGTTGTTACCAAAATAAACCTCTCCAACTCATAACCTTAATGCAGACGAACTCCAACCAATTAACTTTGAGCCCTCTTTCACACAAGTAGCACCTCGTTGAGACCTAGGCATACAATCACTCTTTCTACTCTACAGCCCCATTCTCTATGGGGAACTACTGCAACTATTATGACATGACATGCGTCATATGAAACCAAAACGCACATGAAAACAGACCTCGAATCATTAAAGCATCTCTTCATTTCCTTGCCTTCTGAGGAAAATATTAGTTCGGTATGTATGACTTGAATTCCTCCTTTATGATACCTCTGACCTCTCAGTTTCCTCTGAAATGTCCTTAAAGTCAAAGGGACGTTCTATGGATTTCCCTAGCTATTTCTGTTAATTAAAAAAGAAGAAAAACAAAAGGCCCACTAGCTAATCCTTCGTTGTGATTCTTGATCTTGCTTGGTTTTCCACTTTGAACACAAACCTAGGGTTAGCTAGGGTTTTGATGGTGGTTGTTTTCATAACTAATTATGGATTATGCACAAACAAAAGAAGAAACAAAAGAAGCGTAGTTAGTGGCTTAAAACCATGACGCGATAATATTCTCTTTGTGATTAAGTAAAGGCATATTATATAATCATTTGCAATACTTAAATGGATGATTTGCAATTCTTAAATGCAGTGATTCCCATAGTAGGTAGAAACTTTTGGAGGGATTATAAACACGACAGAGAGAGAGAGAGAGAGAGAGAAAGTGATAGAAGAGAACACAAACAAATGGACTTATGCGAGAGATGATATATTGAAACTATAACAAATCTGATGATGAAGATAATAGTACAAGAAAAAAGGGAATCGATGTTGTGATGTATCTGACTTATGTGTCCTTGGAAACCAATCTCTGTGTGTCTTATGCGTTCAGTTTAATTCTCTGATAGAATGTCAGTGAGGTGCTGAATGGGGATATGTGCTCACGTTATTCCATGCAGTTTTAGCCATTACCTTTAAACCTGATTAATCTCACCACCAAAGCTCCAAAACTGCCATTATTGATCTCTCCGTCCCTCCTGTCCTGTCTTTCTCTCTCAGAAAAACAAACACTATTGCAATTAATTCCATCTTAATTTGAAGCACATCCCAGTTGTAGATCAATGCTAAAACTTCTCCAGCTAGTCCTAAACGTAAGAGTTCTTAAACGAATTTTCTTCTGTGAAGTATGCCGAGAAAATTAAACAGCAGAAAGATTTTGCATAAAAAATTAACTGTGTTTCGTTGAGCATATGAGTTAAGAATATTTGAAAATAAATGCAAGAGAAGATGTCAATATTCTTATTAGTAAATCTGGTAATAAGAGTGCAAAATAACAATGAAATGAATTGGACAGGCATAGAAATTATCGTGATCTATTCATAATTACCTTTCCGTGGTTAATAACTATGGTCGATGCAATCAAAAAAATTCGCTATTATAAACAAGATATCGCGGAAGATAGATGAGCTCTTCATGTTTTTTCTGTCATGCTTTTCTTAATATTGTTGTTGTTACATGCACCTGGCGAAATCATAAACGATTGAGAGATAGCCGAAGTGATCAAGGATCTAACAAAGAAAAGAGGCCATGATCTCATGATCTAAGAAAGGAAAAGAAGAAAAAACGGCAAAGAGGAAATTAAGCAACATAATAAAGAAGGTGCCAGACGGCCAGTAATATGTTCGATAGCACTCGAGATTCAGCAACTACTTTACCTTAGGCCGGTCACCAAGCCTGAGCTCAAGATCCAATTCATCTACAGTGCAAGGGCTAATTTCAAACACCTCAGACTGGAGATGATGTTTATCAACTGAATTACACTTTAGAAAGAAAGGTAATGATGATTTATCAATCCTCCGTTTCTTACAGCTCGTAGGCTCCTCCCCACAGTCTGATACGCTCGGGCGAGTTCGTCGAACGACTAAATTCAAGCTTACAGACAAATCTGTTTGGACATAATCTACTTTGGCTCTACATCCTGATTCTATTTTCCTTGAATTCTGCTCTCCTTCAGTGCTTAGAGAAGATATATGACATCTTTCTTTAGCTAACTTAGTCTGTGGCGGGGGGGAAGATTTATGGGATCTCTTTTGTTGTTCATCAACAATAAAAGAAGTGAAAGGAGGGGAAATGGTTTTATCACAGAAATTCTCTTGAGTAGATGTAATTGAAACCCTAGAAGATGAAGTTCGGGATGGAATAAAACCAGGATCAGGATTAGGGTTAGGGCAATAATCCATGGTACAAAGGTGAGATGGGTATTGAAAACCGAAAGATGTATAGGGATTTTGAAGGTGATTGCGAGGTTTTTGATGCTCATGATGAAGAATTTCATTGTGAGGACTTGGAGATTGCTTGAGTCTAGCTCTATCCCTCCTGTGGACATTCATATGACCTCCTAGAGCTTGAGCAGACCTAAATTCTCTTCTACAAAAGCTACAAGGATAAGATCTTGGAGGCCATATACATCCTCCGAGAGGACCAGCTGCATCTTCAGCGAAAGCTTGTTCTTCCCAAGAATCATCAAACGAAGGATTGGTTGAAGCCTGAAAATGAGAATCCAAACTATGCTTCCGTTTAGTCAACATCCAATAACGAGCTTGCTCCATATGTTGGACTATATCGAGAGATTCACCCTTCCACGCTTGAAGAATATACAGGATTAATAATAGGAAAAGTATTAAAACTTAAAGGTGATAGAAAATGGGAGGAGATGGGATGCAAGAAGGACAGATAAAGGGCTTAACTGATTGCTAAGAGTAGTGGTCGGGAAGATGAATTGGTGGGTACTCTACCATGGTTGTCTTCGTGCAGCTACTTTTTTGGTTTTTGTGTTTGGTTCTCAACACTATCTACTGTGTAAGGGGAACGATGGTTTAGTATTCACGGGAGTGGGTCCAAGGAGCCTCGCTTGCTTGCGCTGTTTATCTGTGCTTATAGACAAGCTGTAATCATGGCTGACTGAAACATCCTCGGAAATACCCAGCAAAAGTCGAAAAGATGCTGTAAATGTGCACATATTTGTCCAACACTATACTATATGGATACTTTTGTTTTGGACTAGAAATTACTACTATGATTAACTAATAATCTAGAAATTACTACATGCTTCTTCTTTCTTTTTTTCGTCTTTTCCTTTTCTTTTTTTTTTTGGTTTTTTCTTTCTTTTTTTTTCCCCACATTTTTTTATTTTTTTGGGCTTTAAATATGTTTTTTTTTCCAAGATTGTCTTCTTTTTCTTTTTTTATTTTTTGCTTTTTTTTGTTTTTGTGGTTTTTTTTAAAATTATCTTTATTGATTTTTTTTTAATATTAAACTGATTGAAAAATTAATTTTGAAGTTTTTTTCTTTAAAATATTATGAATTAATACAATGTTTCCCTACATGCTTTTTTTATGAATTTTTTTTCTTCTTATTTTTTAAAATGATCTTTGTTAATTTTACTTTGTAGTTTTTTTTATAACATTGTGGATTGTTACAAGTTTCCCCACATGATTTTTATTTTGCTACAATGTTTCCCACATGTGTTTTTTCAAAATTATCTTTCTTGATTTTTTTTTAATATCAAGCTGATTGAGAATTCAACTTTAACTTTCCCCGCATGTTTTTTTTCATTTTTTTTTTTAAATTATCTTCTCCTTTTTTTTCATTTTTTTTTTAGAATTGTTTTTATTGATTTTATTTTTTTTTTAATATAGAGCTGGTTAAAAATTTAGCTTTGTAGTTTTTTTTCTTTAAAACACTGTGGATTACTAAAGTGTTTTCCCATATTGTTTTTTTTTTCCTTTTTTATGATTTTTTTTCTAAAATTATCGTTGTCGATTTTATTTTTTTTCATATTGAGCTGGTTGAAAATTTAGCTTCATAGTTTTTTTAAAAAAAAAACACTATGATTGCTACAGTGTCCCCCCACATATTTTTTTTATTATGCTTTTTTTTAAAATTCTCTTTATCAATTTTATTATTTTTAATATTGAGCTGGTTGAGAATTACAACTACAGATTTTCTCATGAAACACTCTAGATTACTACAGTGTTTCCCTGCATGTTTTTTTTTCTTTTTGGTTTTTTTTGTTATGATTTTTTTAAAAAATATTTTTGTTAATTTAATTTTTTAAATATTAATCTAGTTAAGAATTTAATTTTATAATTTTTTTCTTGAAAATATTATAAATTATAATAATTTTTTTTATATAATTTTTTTTCTACCAACCTACAACAACACACAAGCATATTATAAACTCGCAGTATTACGCGTACATGGCATCTAGTAAATACTAAGCATTGTTTTCCGATCTGTGGACTGCCCTCTTCGAAGAATGCCCAAAGGTGCGGTGGTTATACTGTAGTATTTTTACTAAAGCTATAAGCTTATTAGCATCACAATTGATAAAATAAAATTATGATTTTGCCTTTCTCAACAAAAACAATGGGCCTTCGCAACTGTGTATAGTGATTTTATTTTTTTTTTGTGTTTGTTTAGAGTAAAATAACTAATATACTTTTCAATGGTCTAAAACATGTGGGGTTTTTGTTTTTTTCTCATTATATAAAATTTTATTTTAATCCTCAAACTTTATTTTTAGACCAATTAGTCCAATTTAAGGAGCAATTGATTTTAAATTTTTATGAAATGGTGAGATTGAAAGAGGAGGGACCAAAATGAAAAATGCAGCAAACATAGGTGGAATACCGTAAGTTTTGAAAAAATACACTTTGATCCTCCATCTTAAACAATTATGTAAATTATACAATTTTTGTCCCTTGAAATTGTTCCAATTCCATTTTGCTACTGATGCTTATTTTTGTTAATTTTTTATCCCTAATTGAGCGAGGAGAGAGAGAGGAGTCGTCAGATTTCCGCAATAGTGAAAAAAACTTCTTGTTGGTATCGATTTAGGCCATTAAAATGAAAGATTTTTGTGTCAAATTATTCTATTTTATAAGAAGAGTTCGTATCAGGTGTTTTTGTACCTTGAAAGTTCATGAAAAAATATATTTGAGCTCGAATTGACTAAATAATCTTGGGTTTTGTGTTTTAATTTGTATGGTAGCCCTTTCAATTCTGGGTGGTGCTTGTGACTAAATGATCTCAGGTTTTGCATCAATAATCTCTTTTGTCTTTCTTCTTTCCTTTTTCTTTCTCGATTTTAGCATTGGCCTCTACACATTTTCAAAGCATCTCTTTGATTTTATTTTCTTTTACATTTGATCCCTATTTTTTTATTACTATTTTTTTATTTGAAATAATTCATGGAATTCAAATTTTCTTTCAATTTCATCCTTTATTTTTTTTACTTGTTAGATTTGGTCCTCATTTTTTTTTATTGCGATTTTTTTTTTCATTATCTTGTTTGAATTATTTTTTCAAATGTGTCCCTCAATGTCTTATTTCATTTTATTTTTATGTCAGATTTTGTTCTTATTCTTTTAATTATAATTTGTTTTTTTTTTTAACTTTCTTTCTCAATTTCATCCCTTGACGTTTTATTAATTGAGATTTTAATTTCATGAATTTTTGAGTTCACCTATTATGAGATCATTTTAGCCTTAGGACTCGGGTCATAAATTTAAAAAATTAGTTTGTGTTAGATGAAGTTATTTTTTACGATTAATTTTTTTATTCTATATTTTTATAGGGTTATTATGATCCCAATATCATATGTCAAGTCACAAATTTCATGGGTTTACCAAAGTTAAATTGGGCTATTTTTATTTATTTATCTGTTATCATTACCTATTTTTTTAATCATAATTAACTGAGGTTATTGAATCCAATAAAGTCAATAACCGGACTCTTAGATTTCTCTTGCTTTTTTAAAAACACTTCTATCACCTAAGCATTTTTTTACAATGAAAAACATTTTGGTCCGGTTACCAATGCAGCGCGGGCCACCAATCTAGTTAGCACCAATAGGCATTAAGATATAATACAATTTGTTTACCATTTTTTTTTAAATAAGAACTTATTAAATAGCTGAAAATAAATCCTTGTACTATTCAAATTATTCATCTCATTTTACCCTTACCATTAATTTCTTCATCAATCCTTATAGTAATGGCTATTTAAAGTTTAATAGAGAATGATTCTTCCTTTATGCTTTTATTAGCTTTTTGTGGCTACAGTTATCACAAACTACTACCTATTCAATTGTTCGAGCTCTAAAAATAATCTATACAAATAACTAGTTCAAAAAACTTTTTAGAGGAGAGTAATTACTAAGATTAGAGTGCTAACTATTTATTTTTTTACTCCATATTTCTTATAACTTTTCTTTATTTTCACCCAAAAAAATAGACATAGCTTTATATTTATAGAAATAGCCTTTCTCTAATCATTGTAAAATATTATTTTGCTCCTTGAAAGATATCACCTATTTAATTTCAGGATAGTTAATAGAAATTTATACAATCAAGTCCCTATTTGAGTTCTCTCGGCCCAAAATTATAATCCTCTATATAAATTACATTTTAGTTTCTAAATTTCTAAAACTTATTTTATAATCAAGTCATACTTGATTTCTCGAGTTTAATTTTTCATGAAGGATTATTAATATGCATAAATTATTTTGTTTCTAATATATTTTCTCAAATATAAATCATAATCATAAAATTAAAATAGGCTTAGATAAATTAAACAATTTAGTTTATCAACAATTTAATAATTAATTATTTTATATTTGAAGATTAAGTGTAGCATTTAGCAATATGTCATGGCCTCCTAAATATCATGTAAGTCATTTGTGATTTGATTAGCCTTTCAGCAAACAATTTTTTAGTGTAACGAATATTCTTTCATTAATAATATTCTACTTTAAATATTTGAGCATGAAATGTATTTGTCCTGTGAAATTATATTAGTTCTTAATATAATAGTTATTAATTATTTGATTAAGATTTGAAATATCTTCAAATCTCATTCTACTTTGAACAAGAATTTGATAATCAATACAATTTAAGAATAAAATAAAAATATTTTATTGTTTATTTAAGGTAATGAAGTATTTATTGATCACTCAAATACCTTCATATAATTTTTACACTACCAATATTTGGTTATTTGTTGCACTTGATTAAAGCAACATGTAATCAGCATCAAAACATAGCAGTTTCTATTTTAGTTATCTCAATTCCAATGATCATTTACACAACTTTATAGTCTTTTCATACACTCAGATAATTCTCCGTGTTGAATTATTGTACAGGTCAACTTAGTGAACTGTTTTGTAAATAAGTACTTAGATATCAATTTCAAGTATCATTTATACATCAACCTATGTGAATAACTACTTCATTTTTTTAAAAAAGAAAGAGCATAACATATATCAATCTTAAAAGAGCAATGACCATAAACGTTTATGGATAATGCTATTATAGAATAAGAATCCTCGTAATTATAAAATATTTATGATTTTCTTACAAAATATTTTTATTCCAACTTTATCTTTACTTTATAATCATTAATCAAATATAAATTATTATTAAAAATAAATTTTATATTTATTAATAAATTTTATATATATATATATATATATATATATATATATATTAACCTCCAAATTTATACACTGTGGCCTGCATTTTTAAATTAATCTTTTTAAATCATGGATTCTGTTTTTTGTAGAATAACTTCTATTTTAGCTTCCTCTACCTCTGAATCTTCTGAAAGTAAAAGCATTATCAATAGTAAATAAATTACAATTGAAGATTTTACAAAAAATATTGATGATTGAAAAAATTTAAAAGTTTAAAAAAATAATTTTATCAAAATTCCAAATTTGATCTTTTTAGAACTGATTTTACAATCAAAATTGAAAAAAGAGATATTCAGTTCATAAAACCCTTTGAAACAATCTAAATCCTTTCTCCTAAATCTCTGCAAAAACATCAACATCAAAACTATAAATATATTTATATCAGCCTAGAACAGGTTGGGATCAAACCTCTTAACTAAAGAAGTTCCCAATACCTTTAAATTTATACTTTTGGTTGCATGAATAATGGTAGTGTCATGTGTAAATAATTGATTGATTGGAGGGCATATGTGCCAACAATCATCCACTTGCACTAAAATCAATCTCTAAATATCTAATACTACATTACTCCATAAAAAGATCATTCTTATACCAAAATAGTGCTTAGATGAGAGGATTTGCATGATTCTCTTTAACAGATGCTCGCTCTATCTTTATATGTTTTTGGACTTGGTTTTCAATGATGTATGAGACCATTTCTAATTGTTCTTTGGATGATCATAAGTAAATAGTTCTTTTCATGGATCATTGCTCTAAATTTGTTTGGTTCAGCAACTGAGAAACAATTTTATCATAAAAAATATATTTCAAAGTGATTCGGGTAATCAATTTCATTGATTCAATTCTTGTTAAGAAAACAAAATTATTCATAGGATAATGTGCTCTTATATTCATGAAAAAAAATGATATAATTGAAAAATAGCTTTGACAAATTATTGAAATAGATGTTAATGTTAATAGGTCATCCGAATCTTCTATAATTTTATTGGCATTTATAATTTCACATTGTTGTTAACTTAATTAAATGCATGTCTACATCTATTTTAAAAATTGAATATCTTTTTGAAATAATGTTTAAAAATAAACGTAACTATATTTTTTTTCAAAATTTTAGGTGTCATTATTTCCATTGTTGCGTCTATAAAATCCACTATAATCATATGCAAATAATTAAGAGGCAAACACAGTTGCTAATCTCAAAATCAGCTCTTATCATAAACATAAGATATTGCACAACACTTTACTCAATCTATTTGAGCCATTGAACTAGTTTATAAAATGCAATGTATAAATTTTCTAAGAGATAATCAAGGATCAGTCTTAATGTAGATTCTAGCAATATCCAAGACTAACATTTCTAACACTTATGATCACCAACAATCTCAATGTGGCTAAAAACACATCCTATAAAATTAAGTGATAGACATTGTCATAACTTGATCTTTACTCTCTTTCAAAAATAAAAATTGACATCAAAATATTTTGCAAACAAGATTGGATGGATTTTTTTTCAAAAAGGATAAATGTTGAAAAATAATCAAAATACAAAAAAAAAAAGAAAAAAAAGTTACAATTTGGGATAAAATCAAATAAATAATGACATTTAAAAAACTAAGGATTGAGCCAAAACAACTACAAAGGGATCAGTAATAATTCTAAGAGGCAATCAAGGGCGTGATTCAAGAAAAACTAAAAAAAAAGGTTTAAATTGATAAAAATTTAAAGAATTAAAGAACCAAGAATCAAAATAAATAAAGAAAAAAACTTTAGGGGTCTTGTTTATTCAATCAAAGGCTTAATTGAAGAGAAAAATCAAAATTTATAGTCAATTTTATCAAATATAAACAAATTAGAGAATCAAGGGCTATAGTACAGAAGAAGCCAAAATTAAAAGGTCATTTTTAATGCAATCAGGGGTTAACTTATATAGAAATTGAGAGGAAATTGGTGAATTAACTCAAACTTAAAAAATCAATGACTGAATTGGAAAAGGTATCAAAGTTAAATGATTATTTTTAATGTAATTAGTGATGAAATTGAGAAGAAATTAAAAGAAAATGGTTAGAATTGGTTTAAATTTTAAAAAATAAAAAACTGAGGACTAAATTGTAAATGGTATCAATATTGAGGTACCATTTTGAGTGCAATTAAGGGGTGGAATTGAAAGAAATGATAAGAAAAAGTTTAAAATTGGCAACAAAAAACAATTAAAAAACTAAAAACTAAAATGAAATACATGATAAACTTGAGGTGCTTTGTTTAAGAAGTATAACTTCTTTTTATACCAAAATGGCACCATTTTAATTTAAATGAGATGATGTATTTTGTTTAAAATAGAATCATTCCACGCTTGTAATTAAAAAAAAAAAAAGATTTCCAAAACAACATTGTTTAATGCACAAGGAATAAAATCTCTTCCCTCTCACATTTGGTTTGCAAATTTTGTTTTGTTTTGTTTTTCTTTTTTGCATGTTTTTGCCCAACTTTGAGCAACTTTTTTATCACTTATGTGCCTCCTAACAATGAAAAACAAACACATCATTCTCATCTTGTATATGTGCTCGACATTTAGCAAAAAATGTGTCCTTAAACCTTTTAAATTCACTAACAACACTAATGCAATGAGGTCAAATCAAGCATGTTTAACCAAAATGTAAAACAATGGTAAAGGGTTGAGATTGACTAAGGAAACTAAAGGATAACATTATTCCACCTTGAAAGGTTCTAGAACCTTTATCCTTTTCTATAAATAGAGAAGAAGAAGGGAGGTAGGAAAGAGAAGAAGGAAACTCGAAACCATAAAAAATCAAGGAGGGAGGAAGAAGAAAACGTGAATTTTTTTGAGTTAGAAACAGTTTAGTTTGAACCAAAACATTTTAGAAGAAAAAGAAACTGCAAGCCACTATCAATGCCACTAGAAGTCACCATAGATGCACAACCTCTCTTCCCTCGTTTTCTTCTTTTTTCCTTAATTAGATCTTAGGGTTTTGCATATAGAGTTG
Organism: Populus tomentosa; assembly: GCA_018804465.1. Lineage (NCBI taxonomy): Eukaryota > Viridiplantae > Streptophyta > Magnoliopsida > Malpighiales > Salicaceae > Populus > Populus tomentosa. The sequence continues at coordinate 23,591 of JAAWWB010000285.1, forward strand.
CATTCACTTGATTTTATTTTTATTTTTTAGTTTGAACCAAAACATTTTAGAAGGAAAAAGGAAGAAATTAGGAAGAAAAAAGAAGCAAAAATATAAGAGAAAAAGAAACTGCAAGCCACTGTCAATGCCACTAGAAGTCACAATAGATGCACAACCTCTCTTCTCTCGTTTTCTTCTTCTTTCCTTAATTAGATCTTAGGGTTTTGCATATAGAGTTGTATTCACTTGATTTTATTTTTATTTTTTTTAATGGACTTGCAATAAAATTGTTGTCATTTCATAAAAATAATATGTTGTTATCTTTTGGTGTGCATATGAATCTATAAAAAAATATTTTCAAACTAAGAATAAAATTGTGTTGACAAGTTATTTCTCATCAAGTTTGTTTTGAGTAAATTTTGTGTGTGTGTGTATTAATGAAATCCTCTATTTTTTAGAAATTACATCAAAAACTTTTTTTGTTAAAAATAAATCGATGAAATCTCATATTTGGCACTCAATTGATTTATTCTTCCCTATGTATCTTTTTGTGATATATTAGGGATTAAATTATTAAATTTCTCTTTTTAGCACTCAATTGAGAATCTCTATGTATCTTAAGCATTAAACTGAGTTACCCCTTAGAGGAGTCTCGAACAAGTAATGGAATATATATTGCTAGAGAACTACATCAATAAAAGTGGCTAGAAAACGCTGATGAGTTGCCATATAATTAAATCCTCTTCTTTTCAGCTAATAGTATCTCAATATATAAGTCGCTCATTTGAGAGACTCCTTCCTCAGATGAATCCAAAAGATTAGACAAAGGAGATAAGACGTATAACTTCTCCTGTTTAAAAATATGACCAAGAGGACTCTCTCCTTCTCTAATTTGCATTAAAGAAATCAAAGAGATTGTCTTGCTTCAAGAGACCCAGAAGGAATTGTCTTCATTACATACTTTTTTCGAGTTTAAAAAAGATAAAAAGATTCTATTGAAAATGAAACCCTTGAAAACAAATGTTAAGGAATAATTCAAATGTGGGGACTTAATTATATATATATATATATATACAACGGATGTTGTGTCTGACATGACACATGGTGACCAGGAAATACCAGAAGTGAAACACACGCAAAGAAAAAGTTCATTTTGAATTATTGCTCATTTATTACTTATTTATCATTTTTTTTCTTTAAGAATAAATTTAATATTTAAATCTATATAGTTTCTCTGCCAAAATAATTAAATAAAATTAAAAAATATAATAAAAAATCTAGCTTTTCATTTTAGCAATCAACTAGAAAATTGTGGGGACAAATTAAAATTTAAATGAAAAGATGGGTTTAATGTGTAAATAGTAAAAACAAATTGATTATAAGAACTCACCCTCTCACTCTTGATGGTAGGCTAGAAGGTAAAAAGATAAAAAGAGAGAAAAACCTCAATTGTTAAGAGAATTCTTATGGAAAAACCATTAAAAAGCCAAAGAATTGAAGAGAGATTGTGAATCAACACCCTTAAACACTTAATTAGGAGGGACAAATTATGGGAAGGAAGGAGGGACTAGATTAAAGTCAAGGTAGAAGAGGGAAAAGAAAGGGGAACTTAGAAAATTTTGACACTAGCTTAACGTTCAATAAGGTATTCAAAATCTAATTTAGCAATATGATGAGAAACGATTAATAATTGAGGTGAAAATCATGAAATTAATGTTAGGATTTATGATAGAATTTTGGGGGAAATGTAAATTGATGTTAAGTTGAATCAATTAGGTTAGAATAACTTACAACGGGTGTCGCACGTGTGCAGCGTTGCGACGATCGTCCACTCTCAGGTATAGTGTCTATCTGGAAAATATTGAGAGACAAGAAATTCTTGTCTCTTATTAGTGGTAAAGAAAATGGAGTCATCACCTAGTATTAGTTACTAGGAACCCTAATTAGTCTTAAAGATCGGGTACAAAGACTGGTTGCGTAAAGGGAATGTATTAGCACCTCAAATACATCCTACCTAAGATAAGCTATATTGTTTAATTGAATGATAGAAATCTAAGGTTTTTTTTGTATTTTCAATTACTGGTCCATCTACAGTTTAAGAAAAGTTCTTCTCGCTAAGGAGATTCTTATTGTACTCGGTAAAACCTAACTGTTGTAAAGTCTATACATAAAAGAACTACATTTTAATATCAGGAATACGTCTTATGTGTAAGTTCGTAATCCTTAATATTAAAAGAAAACAAAATATATTTTTTAAAATTTTTGAAGGATTGACCAAGTTCTCATGACTTTAATAAACTGGTTATTAAAGCCAAAATGCATGCTAAAACTTGTTTTTGAATTGTTTTTTTTCTTTTTTTTAATGAAAATATGATTACAGTTTTTTTTTCTTTGAGAGACTTGGTTGTGTGCATGGAAATAAGATTTATTTATTATTATTATTTTTTTTTTAACATTTTGTAAAAAATCAGATATTTTAATACCGAATTTTTATCTTTACGGTATAAAAATACAAACCAATATTACACAGAATTGATAGAAAAATACATGGAAAATCACAAATTTTTTTGAAAAACATTTTGGATTTTTTTTTGCCAATGCATTTTGGTCTGGGTCGGTTTTGTTCGACCCAATGAACAGTGGAGCAGCTCTCCACTATTCACTAGCAACATAAACAATGGAGAGTGAATTAATGCACTCTCCATTGTTCACGCAGAACAAGGGAGCAATTGGGGAATGAAGAAGAAGAAGAAGAAGAAGAAAAGGAAAGGAAGGAGGATTGACCTGTGATTGCTAGCGGTGCTGCCGGTGGCGGTGGAGACGATCGGGCATTGGTTCCAAGCAGCGGTGAAGCAACCAATTGTTATTGCTGTTTTTTCTTTCTGTATAGAGGCATCATTTTCTTCTTTATTCTTCAAGATTGTTGCAACGCAACCGACAAGGGGAAGAAGATGGCGAGAGACAGACAATGAAGTTGTTGACAATGCCTCGAGGTGGCAGTGTTGCTTCCAACAACGGAGAAAGAGACCAAAAGATAGGAAGGTTATTGTTCTTCTCTTCTCCTTTGTTTTCTTGTTTTTCTATTATTTTCCTCTGCTCAAATCTTCCCTTCTCTGTTCTTCGTTGTTTTCAGCTCCTCTAGTTCTCAAATTGATGCCCCCCTCTGTTTTTTTCCCAACCGTGAAAATGTCCTTCGGTTCCCTCTATTTTTTTTCTCAACCTTTACTTTGTTTTTGTTTGTTTTTTTTTTGTTTTTGTTTTTTGTTCTTTTTTCTCTTCATTTCCTCTATTTTAGCCCCCCGGTTCCTCTCTTTCTATTGTATTTATAGGGAAAAAGTAGGGAGAGAGGTCTACTACCCCTATCCAGTCATGGCACAGGGGTAGGGGGTGGTCGGGCAACCACTAGGCAGCCGCCTATAAAGCTTGTCCCCTCTGTACTTTTATCTAGTGGCAGGTGAGGGGCATGGGTTTTGTCAGGGTTTGGGAAAATGGAAAGAAAGAATGAAAGCGAGAAAAAATACAGTGGAGCAAAGTTCTTCTTCCCTTACGTATGCGTGTGCAAGGTAAGAAGGAAAATAATGTTGTTCAAAACGGTATTGTTTCAGTTTTTTTTTTTAAGAATAGGAAATGAATATGGGAATAACCCAAAAAAATGGGTTAAGACAACGGGTGTTAAATTATAAGGCATTAACAAAGACAACATAGTATCCCTAAAGACATTTATGGCCAATTAAGGTGGTGCCAATTTAATGTATAATAAAAATATGTTTATTTAAGTGAATTGTGATTTATCAATCCATAATTTACGTGAAAGATGATTTTAGATGAGTTTAGTTATATTATATAACATGATTGAATTGATTATGTCATTATGAATTGAAAACCAGGAGGATGGTCATAGAACTTACAGTTGAGAATTGTTATGATTAGTTGATTTTGCATATAAGAAAGGAATTAATGGAAAATATACTTTTTCTCTCATTATGCTATTGTCAGTGTTAAATGTGATAAATGTTTGTGATGAGACTGAAGTGTATATGATTATGCTAATATTTGTGGAATATAAAATGGGATGTTACAACTTGTAGCTAAAATCTTATAGCATGGATTTCTATACCATTATTTTATTATTAGCTAAAGTGAAAAACGTGTAATTTTAAGAGAAGTGTGCTCAATACTCTTCTTATTCTTGCAACAACTCTTTTCCTCTCAAAAACCTTCTCTTAGTTATCTCACATGCTCTCACAACTATGGATGAATGGATCTACTCTATGATGATAAAGGAGGAACATGGTTAGCTAGATCTGATGCACCATCTTTTTTTATTCCGTCCTACATCATAAGAGGAGTTTAGTGAGGTGTAGCTTTAGTTTTTTTTCTCTTCTTCTCATTCCTTTTGTGTCTCTCTTTTTATTTAATTTTTTACTATTCATTATTGTTGTCTTCTTCATGAAAGTGGGAGAAGTTTCTGGCATTTTCTAACATTAAAAGTGATGACTTGACTAAGATCAAGGTGGTTATGTAGTTGGGCTATCGAAGAAAAGGCTGATTTTGGTCGAGAAATGGAAGAGGAGGTGAATTTTGAGTCGTTCGGAAAAATAGAGAATATATCGGTTGTTATTTTATGGAGGGATGAGACAACAAAGTAGTGGTGATTGATGTTTCACAATTAGGATGTTGACTGAAAAAAAAGGGTGGTGATTCGGGTTGGTAAGAAGAAAGATACTTTTTCTTCTTCGATATGGCTTTTTCCCTTATTTTTCTTGAGATGTTTCCTTTTTCTTTCTTTCTTGATCTAATGCTCTCCTTTTGTGTTCTTTTTCATTTTTCTCATTATCTTTTTTTTTTTCATCTTTTCTCTTTTTTTTTTCTCTTTCTTGTTGAATTTTTTGTCCTCGAGATTTTTCCCCTCCTACATCCAACCTCTCTATTTATCTTGTTTTTTCTTCTTTTAGTTCCCACCATTTCTTCTACTATACAGGTAGGTTTATTTATACTCTTCTTCAATTTTTATTTCTTATTATATTGTCTTTTATTCTACCATCCCTTCCTCTTTTTACTATATAGTGAGCATGACAAAAATTAAGAAAGGAAATAAGGACTAAAATAAACAAAAAGTTTTTACCCCCTCTCTAAGTAACTAAGTATCTAAGAGATAAGAGGATTAGGATAAAAATAAATAAAATAAAAGAATGGATGAGAAAGTTGTATAAGGGGGGGCGACTTTTTGTGAGAGACAGGAATGTTATATTAACTGTTAGGGTTAGGTTACAATTTATACCTCAGAGATTTGTGTAACTTTTGGTTTTTAATGGGTCCGGTTCGGTTTGTTCTGGTTTTTGGTTCAAAACCGAAACCGAACCGGACCTGTTAAAATTTATGGTTTTGACAATCGGTTTAATCAGTTTTTCATTTCAGTTTGGTTTTTTCGGTTAATTTTTTTTCGGTTTCATTGGTTTTCTCGGTTAATCGGTTATTTTGAACACCTCTACTTAATACTATTGATAAGTGAAATTAGTGAAAAGCACACGCTCCAACTAAGGGATTCAAAGTTGGATGAGTTGAGGTTATTTATTTGTTTGTTTGTTTTTTAATTTAAATTAATATTTTTTGTATTATTTTGATGTGATGAAAAAAAATTATTTAAAAAATAAAAAAAATATTAATTTAAATATATTTTTATTTTTTTAAATAACTATTATGGAATAATATAATAACTAGCTTATTGATCCGCGCTCCGGAGCGGTCAATAACAAATTTTTTTTACAAATGTAAATATGCTTGAACTAGGTTAAAAACACATAATATATTTGCATCATCACATAAAGTATTTTCTACAGTAGTACCATGAATAGTACATAGCAGAGTAGCATCTAATAAATCTGCAACTAATTTCTTTCCTTTTAATTTTTTCCCTATTAGGATATTTTTAATTTAATTTTTTTTCTATTTAATTTTTTTCTTTTCTCTTATTGAATTTTTTTTCATATTGTAAATAAAAAATAAATTGATGTGACTTTTTTTATATTGTACAAAAGCTGGGTGGTGATAATTTGTTGTCAAGGTTGGGTTAAATTTTCTTATTAAAACATATTTATTTTTGCGTTTAAAAAATATTTTTAAAAGTATTTTTTATTATTTTTATTTTTTTTTTATTTCAAATTAATTTTTTTTTTTTTATGTTTTCATATTATTTTGATGTGATGACAGACCCAAGTTGCCAAACCTGTATGGTAAAGTAACGCTCAATACACCGGAAATTAATTTCTTTCCCTTTAATTTTTTTCCTTTTAAGATATTTTTTAATTTTATATTTTTTTCTCTTTAAATTGTTTTCTTTTCTTTTATTGACTATTTTTTAATTTTGTAAAGAAAAAATAAATTGATATGATTTTTTTTCCATACTCAATGCTATTGGATAGTATTGTATCTGGTTTGACAATAAAAACTAACACCTTTTGAGTATGATTTTTCTGTCATCATATTTAATGTTATTGAATTTATTTTTGTAGCTATAGTCAAAATTATTTTGGATGTAATAATCAAACCAAACTCAAGATATTTTATATATATTTTTATATTTTTAAAAAAATATTTTTGATCCAATACAAGTGAGTGATTATGGTAGCATCTGTATATAACGATGCTGCCTTAATTTATGTAAATTTTCTATCATTAACGGTTAACAAAAAAGCAATGAATTGTGGTTATCGTGGCGTCATCTGAGCTGTATATAAAAAACTTGTGAATCTTGACCGCATGCATATTTTAATAGGAATGCTAAATAATAATAATAATAATTAATATTTAATTGATTAAACTAAAAGGTTAACAAAGAACAAGAAAGCCAAGACGCGAATTAAGATACTTAACTCCCACGTGTCAAGCAAATAAGAAAACAGGAAAGTCTCCGTTTTCCAGAAACTTCTGTTGAATACGTGGCTGCAAACGAATTCTCCAGAAACTCATTAGGATGATGACACGTGTCAGGCCCATTACATGGATTAGCTTGGCAATTCCTCCTCTTCCAGAAAGTTCCGGGGAACTAACTGCTTGAGAGGAATAATCTAGCAATGCGCCAGGTTAATGTGACGTGTCCAATCCCTTACTAGCATCCAACGTGGCATATCGCCGCTCCTTGTAAGTGATACGACCTCTGTCTTAGCTGATCTTTTTTTTTTCCCCAAAAATTTCTCACTCTGACTAGTACTTGAACTCGTCGAGACTAGAAGACTTTATTTGAAGAATTTTAGATTTTTACTGTTGGTTTGGATGGCGGTAAATGGTAGAAACGATAAGGAGCAGGAAGATGGGAAAATGGAGGAAGGTAAAAAAGCAACAGTGTATATGTGGGGTTATCTCCCTGGAGTTTCACCGGAGAAATCACCCATACTGAATCCGATAACGGTGAATTATCCAGATGCAGATGATTCGTGGAAGGATGTATGTGGTGGTGGTTGTGGTTTCGCCATGGCAATATCAGGTTAAAACTGATTAGTTTCTAATGAATTATTTGGGCAGATCTGATGGGTGACATGTGTCTAAATTATTTTGATTTTTTAATGTGGAAATAGAAGGTGGAAAGCTGGTAACATGGGGATCGGCTGATGATGAAAATCAAAGTTACGTGACATGTGGAAAGCATGGGGTAAAGATTTTTTATTCTTAGTTTTTATTTTGGAAATTTGCTGAAATAAATATGTAGTTTTGTGTTTGAATTTGATTCATGTTGTCTGCAATGCAATGACAAATTTTGTTAAGGAAACTCCTGAGGCTCTTCTTCTTCCTTCTGAAGCTTCCATCCTCAAAGCTGCTGCTGGTTGGGCTCATTGTGTTTCTGTTACAGGTAATCCACTTTTTTCTTCTTTTTCAAGAAAATATACTAGCAAAATGTTTAAAGGGTGGGTTTTCTCTGAATTTGAATGCGGGAGTGGGGTCGCGTGTTATTTTTGCTTGTCTGATTTCTTTTTGTGCAGATACGGGGGAACTGTATACATGGGGATGGAAAGAGTGCGTTCCGCTAGGAAAATTTCCTCGTGATGGGGCTTCTTGGGGAGCCCTCCAGAAGGATAATGCTGCCAAGCAAAATGTGTTGTTAACTGAACAAGGTAATCAGGTTGAAAGAATGCATTTCTTAGAAAAATTAATAGGGGTTAGCCCCTTTTCTTTTTCTCGAGTAATTTTCTTTTATTTGTTTGGGAAAAAATTAATGATTGCAGTGAGTTCAGCGTCTTCTGATGACAAAAGGAACGGAGAGGAAATTGTGAAGCGAAGAAGAGTGTCACTGAAAGAAGAAAATGAAAATTCGGAATATGGAGATGAATATTTCACAGTAACACCGGCCATTGTGTCTTTGGGTCCAGGAGTAAGGATCACCTCCGTGGCTGCTGGTGGGCGCCATACTTTAGCCCTGTCTGGTAAATGAAAATTGATTACTTGTTGAGTTGTAAATTACAGATTGAGGGAGTCTCTTGTTTCACACCGTTTGTTTCTGCGGGGCAAAAATATTTTTTAAAAAATCTAATTTTTTTTATATATTTATAAATTATTTTGAAATATTAATCTCAAAAATAAATTTTAAAAAATAAAAAAATATTATTTTAATTAAATAATATTTTAAAAAATAACCGAATACTATAAACAATCTCTTTGGTCGGCAACACAAGGTTGTTTTGTAGGTTAGAAGTTCGCAGTAGGTTGTATGAAGTACGAAGATGTGGAGGATTTTTTTATGTAAAGCAAGACTCATGATGTCATATTTTTAACTGGGGTTTCAGATACGGGACAGGTTTGGGGTTGGGGATACGGAGGAGAAGGGCAGCTAGGTTTGGGATCTCGTGTAAAAATGGTGTCTTCTCCCCATCTCATACCATTTACTGAGCAACCTGCTACTGGAAAACACAGATCCTCAGTAGTTCATAATGGAAGCACAAATCTGCCAGCACAAGTTTCTAAATTCCCTGGAAGTTATGTGAAGGAGATTGCTTGTGGAGGTCGGCATAGTGCAGTAGTAACAGGTTAGCATCTGACAACTGATATGATTGCTAACTCGAATGATTTTAATTCCTCTAAAAGTGTAGTGAAATTTCCAGTTGTTACTTTTAGTGAGTTTGGCCACCAGCTATGCATCAAAATCTTAATTCAACTAAAAAAAACTTATCTTCAACTGTTATGGCATTCAAGTTCATTTGCAAACTATGGAAGTTGAATTCTTGATTGACTTCGTCTACTTTACTTTTTAGACAAATATAAAGAGATTATTAGCCAATTATGGTCTCATTGAAGTGGAATACTCTGAGCAAATGTTTGAGGACAATCCTATCCTTCAACAACATTATATGAAGTGGCTGCTTTCAACAATTGAATCTGCACTCTTGTGGTTGCAAGTCCTAGACTCTTTTCACTGCTCCAATCAATGGTCCTTTACTTTGAAAAAAAAAAAAAAACCTTATAATTATAAGCAATACCTCACTTGCTGTCTTCTTTTTGTTGTTGATATTGCAGATGCTGGAACACTACTTACGTTTGGCTGGGGACTTTACGGGCAGGTGAGCTTTTTATATTCCTAAGCTGATGTTATCTTTTTGCGTTCTTTATTTTTTTGTTTCAGGTAGAACTTAGGTTCAGATTATTATATGTTTTAATCCACCTGGATCTAAAATGGTCATTTGTGATGGAATTGTTTTCGTCAGTGTGGACTCGGGACTACAAATGATCAGTTGAGACCAACTTCCTTACCTTCTCTATCAGGAATCCAAATTGAAAGAATTGCTGCTGGCCTATGGCACACCATGTGCATCACCATCGATGGTCGTGTATATGTATTTGGTGGGAATCAGTTTGGACAATTGGGTACTGGAGCTAGCCAGGGCGAGGTACCTCCTACATCCGTCATCGCCTTGAATTGTGTTTATGCTGCTGTTAAAAAACAAAATCCATGAGTAGTGTTTTGTTTGTGACCATCTATGTGGTTTACGTATTGACTAATTCAACTGAAGGAAACTAACTAATAACTGAGGCATTTGCATGTCTATTTCAGACTCTACCTAGACTCTTGGAGGATCCATGTCTGGAGAGTAAGCTGGTGAAGATGGTTTCTTGTGGCGCTCGGCACAGTGCCATTCTACTAGGTACTAGTCAATGTTGGAATAGTCCATGAGAGTAACTATTTTCAGCTCTTTACCAGTTTAGTTCAACAGTGCTCAGTGCATATAAAGGGATTAAGACTTTTATCGAGCTATAAAGAAACTATACCAGAAAATTAGAAATGCTGTCTAATAAACTGGCGCTTAATTAGTGAAAGATATTCATAGGAGATGGGATAGGTCATGCAATATTGCTTGTTGATTATGGTAGTGGCACCACAGTTCCATCAGCATTGATAGTGTATTTTCATTTTTCAAGTACAATACAAGATGCTCATTAATGGAACTTGCTGATTTTTCAGTTTGAGTAATAGGAGTAGGGATCCTTCTTACATGAAGTGGAGGAATCCTTTATCTGAAATCGATTTCCATCATGATGCAGCAATGAAACTAGTATAGGCTATTGTTTGTAGCTGTATCCATGCGTTATCAATTAAAGCAAGCTTATTTATAATCTCTGAAACATGTGCTCTGACTGTGCCTTTCTTCTTCGTTTTTTTGAAGAGGATGGCCAAGTATTTTCCTGGGGTTGGAACAAGTATGGTCAGGTACTATTCTCACAGTTTCCTGTTCGGAATTGGTGTACCAAATGCACATCTTTAGCTGACATCTTATTGGCTACATGCAGCTTGGCGTGGGCGATTCAATTGATCGCAACACCCCTACTCAAGTTCCCATTGAAGGTTGTCGACCAAAAAAGGTGGCATGTGGCTGGTGGCACACATTGCTGCTAGCTGAAACACCTCTGAAATCCTAGATCTGTAAAACAAGTGAAAGGGATGCAGTTTTTACTAGGACTCTTCTCCTGGATCATTTCCTTCATTGCAACTTTCATTTTTTAAGCAAGCTTGTTATGATTACCACTGACATTTTACCAACAATGTATGTAACATTCGAGCATGCTCTCAGTTTTACCCTTTTTAGAGTTGGTTCTGATCTCATCCAACGAAGCTTTGCAAACTGCAAGAACGATCTCCTCATTTGTACGCAAACCATCACTCCTTGTAATAACCAACATTAGTTCAATTCTGATACACATAGCTCATCAGATAAGAAACACAACCTCCCCTCGTATTTAACTGGATAAGGGTGCATCAAATCTTTGCTAGTTATCGAATTCCTTCTCCGCTGCAAAAGCTGCATCAGTGGCCAGAAGATCCCATGTCTACGGAAACCCTTGCAAGCCTGTGTACATTTGCAGATTGCCTAAATAATATTTTCTCATTTCTAAATTTACACATGCTGTGAGGAAAGTTTCTATTAGAATCCAGTTACCTTGACAATGAATTGAGCCCGTGTGTCATTAGATTAGATCGACTTTCCACAACACCCTTCAGGATGGTCAGGTCTAAACTGCGGATTACCTGGGCTATCTCCAAGAAAACACCACGATCATCGCATAGCATCTGCAGCAGATGCTATTTAGCAAATCTTGTAAAGCAAATGTTCCCAGAAAATCTAAATTGTATGAGGATTTGTCCTGGGTATGTAAGATCTTCCACAACTATTGGGCATATCTGGAGCTCATCTCCAAATTCAAATGCCCAGCTTTTCCCACTTTGGCTATTCTCTTTGGCTTCAGACAGTCTGTAGTTCTTGCGGTCAGAAACCTGCAAACCCATTTCAGCTCAATTACGATGCGATGCGTGTCAGTTGTCAATTCTTAGTGGCCTAACCAGTGCAGTGATTTCTCGTTGTTGTTAATACAGCTATGCCCTGTTATGTATAACATGTTGTGTGTGTTTTGATATTATTTATCATATCTTTAACAGGGAAGGGTTCTTGGCCTAAAATAGAGGAAAGAGCTCGACAATGTATAGTATGTTGTGTGTATTTTGTTGCCTTAACCGAGAATACTTGCTGCTTGCTCGGCAATGCATCTATCATGAGCTTTGTTATTTGAACAACCTATAGTAAATAGCTCAACCTGGTCCAACATGAATGTAATGGTGTATCAGATCAAACACGAAGCATTTATGAAACCCATAGCAAACGCAAAATCAACCACCAAAACACACTTAGAGAACAGGAAAAACACTTATGAGATCAGAGCTGAAGAACGCACAGAACCCAAGAAACCTCACCTCTGTACCATTTGGAACGAGCTCTCTAAGCTCCCTTGCTCGCTCCTGGATCAGTTGTCTATCGATTGGCCTTGGCCTACGGTTTTCACCAGGTTTGCCTCTACTACCAACGTTTGACATCCTCTTGCCTTTTCCAGGGTGAGGGTGAATGCGAGCTTTTCCTTCTTGTTCCTGGTCAAAAAATTGTGCTCATCATGCTATTCAAAGCAGCTGTAGTATCCATGTTTTCACTCTAAAAATTACGTGCAGATGGTAACTCGCTGTCAGACAATTGGTAAATATAAATGGACATATCAATGAATTTTTTTTGTTGATAGATTGCAATGAAAATTGGTAAATTTTTTTGAATTTGTGGTTTAGGTGTCTTACGATAAAATAAATAATAGTTTATTTATATTTTGATATTTTTTTTTTGAGTTAATTTCTCGGTAAATATATAGAAATTTAAATTTTTATAGATAATTAATAATAAATTAGTTGTATTATTAAAATAGTTTGAATAAGTTTGAGTTAAACCAATGTTCTATTATTTATTTAGTTTAATTAATTAATATATGTTGTTATCAATATTCTATGTAGGTTTGACATAAATAATTGATGATCTTTCTTAGATGTATCGAGATTTATCTAAATGATTATCTAAGATGAATTATTATAATGAGGTTCAAGGTTTTATTAATTATACACTATCTAATCCAAGAAATATTAGTGGAGGCAATATTAAATATCCATATAAGTGGTGTAGAAATAAAAAGTTTTTCGATCCATAAATGTTTAAGTTTGTAATAAATATTTGATTTTTATATTAATTTAATTTATTTTAATTATTTTACATTTCTATTTAATAGAGTTTTTTCATAAAAAAATATTTTTAAATTATTATTGACAGGGTTACCGATGGACTTAGCCCGTCGTTATATTCGTGTGAGTTGGAAAAAAATTACTACAAATGCTACTAATTTTATATTTTTGTTTAATAGAAACCCTTGATGACAGGGTTACTGACGGTCTAAGTCTGTCAGTATATTCATGAGAGTTAGAAAATAATTATTACAAATATCATTATTATTATTTATTCACTGATAAAAAAATATATGGTTTGTGTGATGATTAGATGTCAAATTCAGCAAAAGAAATATCAACAGACAAAAAATAATTATCAATTAAAAAACATATGGTCTTCCTATTTGTGATATGATATATTCATCGATGAAAATATAAACAAAATGAAATGAATAATTTTTTTTGGCCTGTTTTTTTTCTTAATAAATTCATCGATAAAATTATTACTAAAATATCACAAATCAAAGATGAGAGTTTTTTTTACGGATTAAAAATGCATTCCTAAGCACATACATAGACCAACTCACTTTTTATTACTTAACTATTTCTCTTACATAAACAAAATAAATAAATAAATAAATAAACAAATAAATTCTTCTTTCTCTTACGAAAACATTGACAAATATTTACTTAGAAGAAATCTCATAGAAAAAAAAAAGAAAAAAACAAAAGCCACAGGCGTTCTTATGTAGACCTGATTACGGTAATATTCTCTTGCAATCCTAGTAAAAAAAGTAAGAATTTTCATATTTTTATCGGCTAAAGTTTTTCAAATATAAATATGTATATTTAAAATTATTTTTTTGGGAGGTCACCAAAAAATGAAGTTTTTTTAAAAAAATATTTAGAATTGGCCTAATCTGACTAATTTTACTTGACATGCCCTTCTATGCATTTTTTTTTAGGTTTTCATAAACAGCACACAAACTTGCATACACATGATTTTTTCTCTGTAGACTAGATAGACTGTCACCGACATTTTGCACCAATAAGATACATGGCAAAACAACCATAGCATGAAAAATCAACCAAGGCCAACCAAACCATTTTTTCCACCAATGATACTCTCTCTTCTTCATAAAAACAAATTCTCAAACCTGAGTATATAAATACACTCAATCACTTATACAACATGCAATTTTAGTGAGCCATAACATCGTCATTAACACAATTAGCTAGCAAAAAACAAAAAATAAAACCAATGAAATAACATAAAAACCAACCAAATCCTACAAAAGTCCATGAGAGCCACACTAAACCATTAAAAGCTAGGCTAGATACGGCTTTATAACCCATATCTAATGTTTTTCTTTTACTATATATATATATTTTTTATAAACACATATTAATTTAAGTTTCAGAGATCTTTTTATTTTCCAATAGACTTGTTTATTTAAGACCAGTCAAGCCCATCAACATAGGCATGAAATCGCTAATTTCAATGTGAATTTTTTAAATTTCTTTATTGTCAACAAAAACTCTTTCTCATTGCAATTAGAATTAATATTGAGGATTAAATCTACAAGAATGCGACAACATATTCAAATTAAATATAGTTAAGATTTTAAAATAGAAAAAACTATAACCAATAAAGTCAAGTTGGGAAAATCTGAGAAAAATAGGGTAATTAAGCTAAGAAATCAATAAAAAAAGAAGAAGCCAGATGTAAAAATAGTGAAAAAAGTAAGAAAAATATATTATTTCTATTCATAATTCCATGGCTAATAGAATTACTAATGGAATAGTGATGAAAATAACTGAAAAAATATATATTTTTAGTCTTAAAAATATATTATTTCTATTTATAATTCCATCAGTGAATATAAATCCTTCAAATATTTTCTTTTTAACCTCAACCCCTCCCTCCCCCCCAAAAAAAAAAAACTAAATCACCAACTAAATATATCGCTTGAAATTTTATTATTATTTCAAAAGTTGTCCAAAATTTACTTGCCCTCCCTTATGTATATTTTTTTCCTCCTGTTAAACTTCCTCTATACATGTCCCTCTCACTCCTTGCATTTCCTCTCGCAACCTCTCTTTCATTCTCTCTGAAGCTAATCCCTTATTTTCTTGCCTTTCTCTTTTTACTTTATTTTCTTATTCTTCACATCCCTCAATCAAATCCACTAAAATCCTATTAAAATTCTTTCTCTTCATATATTTTTTATAATTACTTTCACTATTTGTATTTTTTTTTTACTTCTTTCCTCTCTTTTTTTTTTATTCTTTTTCACTTTTTTTTATTCTTTTTCTTTTCTCTTATCTCTCTCATTTTTGTTAATTTGTTTTATATATATACTATGCTTAATTATTTATTCATATAGTGTAATTGATTTATTTATTTTGTTATCGATTTTTCCTCTTTTTTTATTATTATTTTCATCTGTGGGATTGTGTGTGATGATGAAAATAGTTTGATTTTTAAGAAGTGTTAGTGGTTTATTGATTTTAGATTTTAGAATTGTTCTTGATATTATGAAATCGATAATCAAATTTTTTCATTGAAAAATATATAATTTAATTTAATACAATATTTAAAAGTAGAATATGTGTATTTTTATTGTTTTAGATTTTATTTATTTAGAATGTTATTTTTATTTATTTGAAATACCGAAAGAATCATCTAAGGAATAAAAAAAAAGAATTCAAAAAGAAATCTCTAAAATTAAAAACCCCATTAGCAATTCTGTAAGTGAAAGATACAACAAAACTTTTTTTTTTTCCAATCCAGAATTTTACCAACGTATTTTTTCCACCAGAAATCTCCTTGAAAAATTAGTTCACGACGGAACCTTCATAGTTTCGCTGAAACATATCAAGGGGTCAAGGCTCGGGCTTCGAGTGGCAAGCAGAGCTGCAGAGGCGGAGAGGAGAATACAGATAAGAAGGAAGGGCTGCCAAAGCGTGATTGAAAATGTAATTATGATTTTTTTAAAATAATTTTTATTTAAAAATATATTAAAATAATATATATATATATATATATTTATTTATTTTTAAAAGTTATTTTTTATTTTAATATATCAAAATGATATAAAAAAATCAAAAAAATATTAATTTAAAGTTATAAATAAAATAATAATAAAAAATTATTTTATTTTAGAAGCATTTTTAAAATATAAAAACAAAAAAAATTTTAAAACAAATATGACGAAGTGGCATTTCAAGATACAAGGCTCATTTGCATAAAGTTTTCATAATTTGGCTTAGTTACACATAAACAATTAAAAAATATTTAATTTAGACATTTTCAACATGAACAAATTATTTTTTTTCAATTTTGTTTTAACCTTTTACTTTCAAATATATAAATGATTTCCCGTAATACTATGAATCCAAGACATAGGGTGATTCATCCCGGCACCAAGGAAAAGTCATAAACACTTAACATCTAGACTCTAAATTACTGGAAGTTAATCAGAGTTAAATAAATGTCCAATAATTTAGAAAAATGACTTGATAATCATCCTCTAATGACCAATAATATTTTCAACAAATTGAAATGCAAACTTATTATTCGACTAAACTGTAAATAAAAATTTAAAGAGGACTAGAGATTTTATAAGTTTCAAATTGAAATTGACTGGAAGGAACAAGGGTGGTCTGCCGATATATATATATATATATATATAAAGAAAATTACATTTGAATTAATAAAACATAATAAAAATATTTTTATCTGGTTTAATTTTTTTTTATTCTTTCTTATATTTCTCTCTTCTTATTGTGTTTATCTTTTTTATATAGACTACATATTAATAGATATTCTTAAATTAGTTTAAAATTTCTCATAGCCTCTTATTTTTTTATCCTTAATTTATACTAAAAAAAATATTTTTTTTATTAATGTAAGTGTCCGGATTAGTTTACGTATATCTTGACTAATCCCACGATTCTTGAAGTTAACGATTATGTAAATTTTCAATAACCTTAAAAACTCAAACTCGTAATTATTGAGGAGCAAAACCTAAAATCTGACTAATTGAATTACCCTTTAGAATTAAAAAGAAAAAAAAAAGAAATTGATGGGAAGGGTGGGTGATTATCACCTGAGTCATTATGCTACCACTACTGATTAAAATATACAAGGAAAGCTGACCTTTTTTATTTATTTATTATTATTAGCTAGGCTTTGCCTAATTTCAAAAGGAAAAATGATACAAAGCTAGACCGTGACACAATGCTCTCATCACCTATCATCGCCACATTGAGCGCGCAGGTTTTGCTTCGGCTTAGGACAGGCTGCGGTCGATCTCTGCTTTAAAGTTATAAAAATTAATGGATTAAGAAAAGGAAAGCAAGTTTGATTTTATGCAACGAATGACTTCACCTACGATGGAGACAATGGAGCATGCTTTCGGATAAGGCAAGCAAGAATTTCAGACATCAATTAAGCAAGCCTTATCTATGAACTTGTAATGTCCGTGCCCAATTTCTTTTCTTCTTCTATATATTCACTGTGTTTTGCCTAAATGATGCCTGAATTTTTTATTTTTTTGAAGTTAAAATCGAGAAAAATATACATAGAATATGCTGTAGCATCGCTCCTTGCTATTCCATCAAGTGAACAAATGGATTTTGACTTTTGCAAAGGAAATATATTAAGCATGCAGTTAATAAGAGAAAGGACAGACACGATTTAATTGGTTGAGAGAGGAATTAATGGTAATTAATTAGGATGGGAAGGATATGGCTGCCATCATCCAGCAATAAATTAGACGTTAAGATTTTTAGGACAAATTAATAGAAAAAGGTTATGGAATGTTCAAGGAGAAGGAACAAATCAATGGAGTAAGATCCGGACTTGCTGTTTCCTTGCTAGTGCTTGCCACGGCATCATACCGATAGGAAGAGAGAATTAGGTACAGAAACGATGGTGCATAAGGACATTCCATTTCCCAAGATTTAAAAATAAAATTATATTCGTGATTGTTTTTTAAATATTTTTTATTTAAAAATATATTATAATATATTTTTTTAATTTTTAAAATAGATAATATATTTACCTTGTGAAATACATGGGGCGCCGGCTGAAAACACCACCAAACTCATTCAGCAGCTCTCTGTAAAACCACGTGTAAGCAGACAGGCAATAAAAATAAAAATAAAATAAAACAGCAAGTAGATAATAATGAATCAGTTAGGAAGATCACAATGAATGTTCCTTGCCATCTTAGAAATTAAATAAAATACTAAATAATATTCACTAACCGACCAACCATATTGAAAAAAGCTAACAAATCTGTCAAAAGAAATGCATTAAAAATTAAATTAAGGTGAAAAATAAACTACTAAAGTGGGATTATGGTAAGCTGTAATGAAGATGTAGGCCGTAAGTTGGGATAGAGCTTTCATGTACTTATCAGGGTCTTCGTGTGGGTTTCTAATGCATGTCTCCCTCAAGATTTGTTTCTTTCGGCTTGGCGTGAAGAGCTGGACTCCAATTCATTATTACTCCACGTCAACCAACACCCTCCTCCTCTTTTAAACCAGTCCCCGTCTCCCTCCCTCCAATCAAACCTGACTGAAGCTTAGAAGTCTCCTTTTCTTTCAAAAAAATGGAGGGTCTTATCCCTTTTGTGTACAGGGCTATAATGCAGTTCAATAACGGGAAAGAAGCCGGACCTTTAGGGTCATGGTTCAGTGAGTCACCTTCAGCCTCTTACATGCGACTTCCTGGCGATTCAGGTCGGTTTCAGAAGTCCGATTTACGAATTCTTGAATCCGACCACGGCTTCTCTAACTCTTCAACATCATCTAATACGCATTCTTCAACCACTCAAATTATTGTTTCTACCGGAGCTCAAACTCCTCTTAATTGCCGTTTGACTTCTCGTCGAGTTGTCACACAATCATGATCGAGACCCTTGGAAAACCACCGTCACTGTACGAGTGTGACATGCTTGAAGAAAGCTGAAGGCATGGAGCTAGCTTGTCATGGATGATGGTTGTGCAGGTAACTATGTCTAGAGACTTTGTGTGTGTGTAGCAATCTTATTTGGTGCCTGTGGTTTCTCAGTTTGGAATATGGTAATAACAAGCGTGTGGAAAACCGAAGGAGCCGCACGGCTTTGTGTTATTAGTGTGGACGTGAAGGTAAAAAGGATGTCGGCACGTGTAAATCCAAAGGGGCACACATGCTTTGTATTAATCAATTACCAGCAGCAGCTTAGATTTGTGTAAAAATGGAGTTTGTAATAATGTTTGAAAAAGGTCTACGTTTCTGTACTGTAATGGTTCAGTAATGTCAATCAGTTCATGTGAACATAATAAAGTTAAATCCACTTCCTTGCCTTTGGTCAAAGGTGGGTTGTGTTAACAATTAGCCTTGGCGATTATTTGATGTTTGGTTTCTTCATTTAGTTATTATTATTATTTTTTTTTTTGCATAAAGGCCTAAATTTCTGCATTCCAGAGTTTAATGGGATGCAGCGAAGAAAAATAGTACTTATGGTTTTTTATTTTTTATAAGCAAGATGAAGCCTATAGAAGGCAATGTCGGGGTTCTATTAATAACAAAACGATATAACCAACAGAGACCAAGCGGGAATAAAACATATAACCCAAAAACAGGGAGACCTCCAAGGAAATGAGCCATCATCCTCCGAAAAGACGACATTGAGCTGACTCATGTCATAAGGGAAGTACGAGAACGAAGGAGATAATGCGAAAACCAGGCCGGAGAGAGATGGATCAGCTGCTCCACACCTTCACTAACACCATCTCCAATTTGCATACTCTTAACAGCCTTTGAAGAAGCATCTGCAAGTTTGTCTGAGAAGCCCTCTTGCACACATATTCTGATTACACAAACACATGATTGTCCACTATTACAGAAACCTTGCCTTTTAACGGTTCCAGCAGCGCCAGCCATCAATTTCTTTTTCCTCTGAAGATCCTTTTTTGAAGAAACTGGAAAAATTAATCAGAAAGAGGAGCTTGATCTGCCATTACAAGAAATCTTATCATTAAAGCACACTGAAATAGAAACTGGAGGCAAGAAAACTGTCTGACCAGGAGCTTCCCAAACTCCAGGAATCACTTGGAACATCGGATTCTGCTACGAAGATTTCGCGAACAAGACAATGGTCTGACAATCTTGAATCGCCTCTGCTGAGATCTTGATGCTTCAGTTCCTCTCAAAAACAAATTATTCTAACACACCAAGCAGGGGCATGCTTCTTTTTACCCTTCATCTTCGATCTGTTCGTGAACAAACATTTTTCAGGGCAGATCGCGCAAAGGATCACGAGAAAAAACTTATGCATGCCAAAAATTCTGTAACGATTGCATTTCTGGTCCTTCCCTCCAGAAGCCAAAAGACTACACATAAAAACAGGAGCTTGAATCTTGCAAGCGCAAAAACTAACCGAGCCCGATCCCTGCCTGAGAAACAATCCAATTCCCCCAAGACCGCAAACGGAAATAGAAGAAATAGAAGACCCGCAGTTCATCCGGAAAATTCAGAGCCAAGCGACAAATTCAGATTTTCTGCACTTCCTGTTTAGCCAGGTCGTCTGCCATGTTATTACTCTCACGAAAAGAATGAGTGAAGGCGATTGATATGAAGCATGAAGCTAATCTCTTAGCTGAGGAGAAGAGTTTATGATGTAGCCAAGGTCTATTATGAGAGGATTATTCATCCAACTAATCATATTGGCAAGTTAGATTGGATAATAATATGCTTATAGTGCAGGAGGCAATTAGAGGCTGATAGTTCAATAACTTTAAGAAATGCTTTCAGCTCGACTACATTGGAGTCTAAAATCCTAACAAAAAAAAATATAGCAAAAAGAATTCCATTCTGATTTTGTAAAACTCTATCTATACTTGAGGGGTCAGGCTTTTCGAGAGATGAACCATCCACATTCCATTTGAAACTATTAGCCATAAGGGGAGACCACATAACAACAACCCTTGGTTTTTTAGTATTAGTTCATCAAATCAGTCCTTATGTGGATCTTATCAGATCTGAAGTCAAATAGAAAAAATCAAGGTCTATAACCTTTATCCAAAAACAAAGACGAGTAATAATAAGAAAGAATATAGTATCATAGTTTGGTGTCTTCGGCTTAAATATCATATCATTACAGAGAAGCCAAAGAGGCCATGCCATTGAAAAGAACAATATCAACCAAGCTTTTTTTTTGAAATTTACCATAGACCAAAGAGTCCCACTAAGAAAAAAGAGTTGCCAAGTTTTTTGGGCAACACCACACTAAGCCCTACTAGTTGATGATTTAAGACCAAATAATCCAATGTTTGTGGCAATGCATAAGGATATGATCAACCGATTCTTCTTTAGCTAAACATATAGGACAATTAGGAGCTGAGATATTCAATATACCTCTTCTAGCCAACATACTATGAGTGTTGATTTTGTTGATGATAGTTATCTAGCAAAAGACCTCCACTTTAAGAGGTATGATTCCTCTCTAAATCATAGTAAAGGAGAAGATAGTGTCCATGAGGGATTAGGGCTTAAGAGCCCATAAAGAGATTTAACCGAGAATCTGCCTATCCAAGTGCACTCTAAAAAAAATAGCATTCATTTGATCTAGTAGACCAGATTTTGTTCCTTGCAAAGGTCTAATTCAGGAGAATAATTAGAACCAAGCATGACCATCCCACATTCCCATCTTATCAAGGCTTGCTTTTTTATCATTGGATAACCAAAATAGGATAGGAAACTGTTATGCCTAACTACCAATATTTGTCCAATCATCAAGCCAAAATTTAATCCTCTTGCGATTACCAACTAGCACCACAGATTGATGATTCACAATATCATGCAGCCTATTATCTTTAACATAATGGTTAATAATATGAGACCATGTACTTCTAGTCCCTAAAATAAGATCTTGCGGAATAATTTTGGAGCATTTATTATTGTATATGCTTTTTTAATCACATCCTTCCACATGCTTGAATCCTTTGAACCAAACTTTTATAACCATTTAAACATCAAAGTTTTGTTTTTATCCCTTAGAGATCCGATCCCAAAACCACCATCACTTTTTGGCTGGGAAATAGTTGACCAATTAACATTGCATATTTTCTTCCCTTCCTCTTTTCCTGACAACAAGAAGGATCCAAATTTCTTTTCAATGGATGTTGCTACTGCCACAAGCATAGGAAACAAAGAGAGAAAGTAAATGGGAAAATTACTTAGGATGTATTTGATTAAGCACAACCTGCTCCCAATAGATAAGGGGTCTGCCTTTCCATAAAGCCAACCTAGCGCTAATATTATGAATAATAGGATCCACAACAAAGTTCTACAAGAGCTTTCACCAATGGAAAGACCAAGATATTTGAAAGGGAGACGCTCTTGCTTACTTTGAAGAATCTAAGCAGTGTAATCACACACATGATCTTCTATACCCACACCAAAGATACTGCTTTTGGAAAAATTAACTTTTAGACTCAACATTAGTTCAAAGCATGAGAGGGTGCGCTTAATATTCTATATGCTGAATAAGGAGGTTGCGTTGAAGATAAGTGTGTCATTCGTAAATAAAGTAAAACCATCTTGGCTGATGTTAATACCCTCGATCAAACCTAGATCATAACCTACAACATACAACTCAACCCTTGAATTACAATATTGAAAAGAAAAGAAGAGAAAGGGTCTCCTTCACGTGAACCTTTTTCCAAGCTAAATTTCTCTGTTGGGGATCCATTTACAAGCACAAATATCTCTGATGTTGAGATGCATTGCATGATCCAACCTCGCCATTTACTATCAAAGCCTATACTAGCCATCACTTCATTAATATATTCCCATAAAACATAATCGAAAGCTTTGTGAAAGTCTAGTTTGAAGAGATATCCTTTGCCATTTCTTTTCTTTATGAAGTTAATCGCCTCATTAGCAATCAAGACACTGTCTAAAATTTGCTTTCCTTTGATGAAATCATTTTAGTGATCACTAATGACTTATGACATAACTTGCTTCACTATGGTTGCTAATAGCTTCAAAATAATCTTGTAGAGGCTTCCCATCAAATTGATATGTCTAAAATCCTTCAACTTATTGGCATCCTTATCTTCGGGATAAGGGTAATAAAAGAGTTATTAATGCCTAGAGGAAGAAGGTTTGTCTGATAGAATTCATCCACCATTCAAATAATATCCCCTTTATGATGTTCCATGTTTTCTTAATGAAGAAGAAATTAATACCATTAGGGCCTAGAGCTTTGTTTCCTTCACAATCCTAAACAACAATCTTGATCTCATCTGCAAAGAATGGAATTTCTAAAGGAGCCAAAGATGTGGGCTGAAGCTTTAGAAAATCCAGATTGCAGCAAGAGGCTCTAGGTCTGTCATGATGAGAGTATAACTTATTAAAGAAATTAAATACAATTATTTTCACATCAGAAGGTTTTGTCATAATCGTTACATTAACATCTTGGGAGAAAATCTATTTTTTTTTTTTATGTTGTTGTGGCTGATAGATGAAAGAAATGTGTTTCTATCTCCAAGCTTACACCATTGAACTCTTGACTTTTGGTGCCAGGCAGATTTTTGCATTCTTGACTTTCGATTACAAGATGAACAATTTGTCACGTGGTTTAAAACACATGTAAGTACTATCACAAAATCATTATCTTTGTAAGTTACTTTATTTCATTATAGAATTCTTATTTACTGTTTATTGTTGTATTTGATATACAAGGTTTATCAAATGGAAAGTAGTGCTAGTGTTTCATTGTCTTTTCTAAGCCTGGGTCCTGAAAGAAACATTAAGTGCTATAATAGGTATTTTATCAATGGATATGTGTTTCATACTGAAAAATACGAGCATGGAAGAAAGACATATAACAACGGCGTTTATGTTAAAGGATCGACTTGTAGTGAGTTTGAAGTTGACTATTATGGTAAATTAAAAGAGGTCATTGAATTGCAATATTAAAGCAAGCATAATAGAATATTTTTATTCCAATGTTATTGGTATGACACCACTAACAGAGGAATCAAAATAGATCTCACTATGGTCTCATCAAAATTAACTCAAAAGCAAGACTCCACAACATAAATGATGTCTTTGTTTTCGCAAAGTAATGCCAACAAGTTTATTACACATACACTCCTTCCTTTAAAGAGGATCGATAAAGAGCTGATTGGTTATCCTTTTTAAAAACAAAACCTAGGGGTCGTATCGAGGTTGTTCAACATGAGAACAAAGATACAAGTGTGGGAGATGATGTCTTTCAAGTTGGTAAGTTGGTTAAACTATATCGAGTTGCTAAATCGATTGACTTAGAAGAAAATTCAAATTTTCACGTCTTCGATGATAGTTTTGTTGATGTTGACGTAGAGAAATTAAATGTTGTTCTAAGCTTCAGCGGACAAGCACAAGCCGATGAAGGTGATGATGACATCAACATTGAAGATTGTGATAGAGCTGATTACAATTCAATTGAAGAAGAAGAAGAAGAAAATTCTGACTAAGTATCAGAATATGAAAGTGTAAAGGAATTTTTTATAATGTAATATTATGGATGAAATTTTGTACAAAGAAATATTTATTTTATAATTGTTATGTTCAATGTTGTTATTGTGCTGTGTGAGTGGTTTTCATTTTAAGTGTTTGCAGGGAGGATAAATAGGCAATACAAACATAATCTGTTATGCACTCTGCACATCACTAACGGATTTACAAACAAAATTATACTATCAGTATTTTCTAGAGAGTTGTAAAATATTTACAGCATATGCCACAATCACCGACGTCAATATAGACGGAATCATTCCATCGGTATTTTCTAGAGGCAATGAGACTGTTCACATCCTATGTCAGTGAAGTCCTCCAAGTCACCGATGAAATTACTGATGGAATGTGAAATCCAAAGCATGGGTAATTAATGCAACTTTGACCGTGTGTACTTATTCACATTACCGATGGAATTACCAACGAGCTATGAAAATGCTGGAGGGTTTTTTTAAAAAAAATTAGTGTGAAATGAAAAATTCAAAGTGAATTCACCAATGGAATAACTGATGAATTAATTAAAAATAATATTATTTAATAGTCCGTCAGTGATCTTGTTGGAAAAAAGCAGTATAAATCCCAGCGAGAGCCTCTTTAATTAATTCATGCTCTTCTCTCCTTCATTTCTTCTGTTTTCAATATGAAATCTCTCTATTTTTTTTTCTTTTAATCTCTATTTGTGGTTCTATCTTCTTCTTCAAAATTTAAAAGGTATGTATTGTCATTCAATTTACTTAATGATTTTCTATTTTTCATCTTTTCTTTGTTTTATCAACAATATATTTTTGTTTCTTTTTTGTATTGCACGTAGATAAAGTTTAAAAATAAACACTCTATTAAGGTAAGCATTTTTCATTCCTAAAGTCATAGTTTTTTTTATTTTTTGTTTTTTTTATTGTTTTTATTGCAATAATAATTGATTATTTTATTGAATTTTAATTGTTATTGTTGAATTTGCCGTATAAATGTTAATTGAATATATGTTATTAAATTTAATTGTTTTTATCTTAATTTTATTGTATATATTACATAATAGAGTGTTTAATTGTTTCCATGAATTTTAATTGTAATTGTTGAATTTGTATAGATGTTAGGTTATATATAGGTTCCCTCCCCCCTCTATTTTATGGTTAGAAACATTTTATTATCATTTTGAAAATGAGATGAAATTGAATAATTTGAAATTTCTGGTATAAATAAAAGACAATCAACTGGTTTGTGGCATATATTTTGTCAATATTTGCAGGTTTGAAAAATTTTGGTAGTCTCTAGTATAGGGGAGGTGCTGCCGAATTTTTTAAAAATAATCAAATTTTATTATGTAATTATTCATCAAATTGGTGTGGATGCGTCGAATGAAATCAACAGCACGTTGTGAGCATATGGTTGCAGCTAGTTCTTTTAGCAACAAGGATGATGTATACTTAAGTGTCAACCAAGAAGAGGCACTTGCGGTGACTCACGACGCTACCTCTTCCAGCAAGATTCCACAGCGCAAAGGCGGTATGCCTTCACAGCGGGGTCAATTCACCCGCAAGTACAGGGCATATTGAAAAAATGACCTTTCAATGTAAGTTTGTCTTGAAGTTTTTTTTTGGTTTTAGTTGTAGTTTTTTTTTTTTTTTACTTATAACGTAATTTGTGAACAACTAATTAATATTTCATTAATTTTATTTATTTTTAGGTTTACAAACATTGAGGTCGCCAGAGAAATAATATCAACGTTTAAATCGTCGATAGAGATTCTATTATTTCAATGGAGTCAGGTTTCCAAACACCCTGATTGGAAACCTTATATCGATGTATGGTTTTGAAGATTTGAGATTAGTGTTAACTTTAAATTTTATTTATTTTTTATGTTATATTG
>JAAWWB010000286.1:0-50008 GCA_018804465.1 Populus tomentosa
AATTGTTCATGAAAATTAAATGAAAATAAAATATTATCCTTGAAATTTTTTAATGGATTTTTTACATGATTTTATCACATTTAAAAATTATTATTATTATTTTCCTTCAATGACTTAAAAAATATTGATAAATTATTTTCATATATATATATATATATATATATATTTATAATCATGATAGCTTTTATTTAAAATCAATGCTTACCATGGAAAACATATTTTCATTAAAACAATAAAGAGATGTATGAAAACGAAAATGAAATTTAGATTAAAGAAATGTATTTCTTCTTGATAATTTTATTCGTTGTCTTTCCTACAAATGACTATTTTTATATTTTTTTAGTTAAATAAAAAATAAATTAAAAAAGAAAGGTTATTAAATCTGATCAGAGCGATGACCTAGGTAATGGATTGGACAGGTTAATCCAATTTGACCAAAGTGAATCCAAAATATCATCGTTCTTATTTTTTTAATAAAAAAATTAAACCAATATCTTTTTATATTTTTAAAAAACTCATATCGGGTTTTGGTTGGTTTGACCGAGTCATGTGTGCGCTCGCCATTTCAGTTGGCCCATACCATGTCACCATGAACCATTCAAGCTTAACTAAGTTTAATAACATTGTTAAAAATTTGTTCGTGACTTGGCACAAGCAACTAACAAGTTATTAAGACCAATAACTATGGAAATGAAATTTACAAAGGTGTGATTAAAATAAATTAAATGTGATGACCAAACTGTGAAGAAGAAAAAAATTTAGGTAGAAGAAGGGAAAATCAACTATAAATATTGATATAGCTCCTATCAACAATTAAATACCCCTTTCTTTTAGTTTTTGTTAGTAGTTAGTTGTTTGTGTGCTGCCATGAAAAACTTTTTGATAATTTTATTAAACTCAATCAAGATTCATAGGTTTACATAGTGACCCATCAACCTAGTCAAAACTCAGTTTGATTTTTAAAAAAAAGAAACAATAGAGTTTTTTATTGACTCAAATCAAATAAACCTGTCCAACTCGTGATCTAGGTCATTACTCTTGCTAATTTTGAAAACCTTTCTTTATGGAATTCATATCTTTATATAATTAAATGATTATAAAAATAGATATTTATAGGCAAGATAACAAATAAAATTATCGAGGAAAAATGTATTTTTCTCATCAAAATTATCTTTTTTGTATTCTTGTAATTTTTTGACAAAAACAATAGTGTTTTCTTAGCAGCATAGTTCATTGAATAAAAAGAAGCAATACTCAAGAAACAAAAGTTAAGAAAAACTATAACAATTTGAAATAAAAAGGAAAAGATATTTTTTTAATAAAAAAACTAAATTTTCTTATTCATGCCTTTTTTATCTTTTGATGTAAAGATTTTTCATGAGTATTGTTGTTTCAAAAAAACTTATTACAATCGTGAAAGTAAGCTTTAATTAAAAAAAATAGAATCATAAATTCATAATTTCTTTGCAACTATAATATAATTGCAAAGATAGCTTGCAAAGACATATTTCTTTTCAACTAATATGTAGAAATTTAATAATAATTTCTTTGCAACTAGAATAAAAAAATAAAAATATATATACAAAAAATATAATATTAAAAATCAAAAAAATATATGTTTTAATCTCATTCAATATTAAAGATAACATTATTTGAAAAATTCTACATATTATACTAGTACATAATTATCCATAAAACAATCAATAATATCATCGTAAAAAAATTTTAATCTTTTAAAAAACAACAGCGTAGTTTTTTTTTTTTTATCAGGAATATGTTTTTAAAATAAAAGGGCAGTGAAAATTGAAATAAAAATTTGTTAAAATTTTCATCAATTTGAAATTAAAAAAATATATATTTCTTCAATCTAAACTCTATTTTCTTATTAATGAATGTCTTAATGTTTTTTTTTAACAAAAACATGTTTTTTAAATTATAAACAGTATTTTTTAAAACAAAAAACTATCATGATGTTAATAGTAAGATTTTTTAACAATATTAAAATAATATATCAATATTTTATATTTTATTGAAGGCAAATAAAAATTAATAAATGTGATAAAATTATATTAAAAAATATATTAATATTTTTTTTAAAAAAAATCATGTACATAAAAATTAAAAGAATTTTGTTAAAATCTCCATAAAAGTTATAATATTATTTATGAACCATATAAAAAATGAATAATAATTGAAAAATCATGTTAAGCATTTTTTTATAGTACATTTCAATCAAAATCCCAAAAAAATAAATTGAAAATAATAATAATAAAAAAACCTATAAAAAAGGGTTAGACACCTAAGCCAAAAAATTGGAGCCAATGTGTTTAGCCTAACATAAAAAAGGCCCTAACAAGTGTGGGCTTGCAAGGCTAGTCCACGGGCCTAGCTTTTTTCTTTCATTATTATGTTCACCCTCTCATTTTCTTTTAAATAAAGTAGATGATGCACTGTTTGTTATGGCAAACAACATGTTATTTGCTTGTCAAATTCTAACATTTGAAGATGCGATCAAAAAATTAGGTTAGGATATTTTTAATTTAACAAACTATTTGTCAACCTAATAAACATTCTTATAACCACAATAAACTAATTTGTCAATTCAAAATAGCCCTAGTCAGTCTAAAAATATAAAATAAAATAAAAATTATTTCTCAACTCATATCTATGTTTTCCAGAAAAATAAAAGTTTAAAACACCTTAATAAAAGTCATCTCATCAAATGAAGCCCATTAATGACTTTTTTTTTAATTAAAGTGTGGGCAACCAATAAATTTATGTTACTCTCATTTTTTTCCAACAGACCTTCTCTTTTCTTAAACTAAAGATTAAAAATTGAACAAAATGAAGTTTTAGACCAAAACTATAACTCAAAAACTAAAAGGATTGTAAAAGAATAAAAAGGAAAATATATAAACCAAAACCCCTTTTTTTCTCTCAAATTCAAGATTTGTCACACAATTTTCTTTTGTTTTTCAACCTAATCTTTTATCTTTTAATTGTGTCTTTTTATTACAAATTAAAAAAAGCGATTAGAGTAGTAAATTCATTGTATATCTATACATACTTCATAGTGGACGAGAATAATAAACTAACTTTATTGTCCTTCCAAAAAAAAACCAATTAGCTAGCTATTTAGTAGCAATAATATAATTTTATAAAGATCAATTAGTCATTTTCATTGTAATTACTAGAATACCCTTAAATCAAAATAAATGTAACTGAGATTTAAGGGTTTATTCCTCCTTTTGCATTAAAATGCATAATAAATTTACTTTATTATCCTTTGAGGCAGATTTTTTAGAACTAAGAATAAGGATTGATTCTTCTTTTCTCATGGCTTTTTTTGGTAGTAATCAGGTCAAGTCATGGATAATTTTATATTTTTTATAAGATTAAATAATATTTTTTTAAGAAAAATTATTGGTGCGTGCATAGAAAACACCAGCTTGCTAAGCCATTTCAAGTGCATCTAGCAGTGCTTGCGGTGATGTAAGGTGATGAAAATTGACCATTTATGACGATGTTAGGATGCTCATGACATCTCCTTCTCAATGAGGTGATGCGTGCGATGTGTGATGGTTTATACATTGGTTTGGATTCGAGAACCTTTTCTTTTTTATTTTCTCTCTTCTCCTAAAAAAAAAAAGTTGTCCACTCAAAAATTCTATGTTGTCTTCTTATTTTGTTTAGGTTTTGGTTTGGATTCGAGAACCTTTTCTTTTTTATTTTCTCTCTTCTCCTAAAAAAAAAAAGTTGTCCACTCAAAAATTCTATGTTGTCTTCTTATTTTGTTTAGGTTTCTAATTTAGTCCTCTTGCTTTTGATTGTTTGATTTTCATGCTGATTTATTTTCTAGACTTCCAACTTTTTTTTTCAATTTCACCTTTCATTAAAATAATATTTTTCCTCTTATTTTATTTTGATTTTGAATTTAATCCCTTTTATTTTAATTTCAGAGTTTTGTTTTGTAAAGTGTTTGATTTTTTTATTTCACTCTTAAATGAAATAATATATCCTCTGTTTAACATTTGATCATTGTTCTTTTAGCTTGTTATTTTTTGTTTTGAAGCTTTTTGTCAAATTAAATTATATTTTAATTTTATCTTCTAACCTACAACCTTAATGGATTAGGAATTGGGAATTATAATTTTTTCTTATTCGGTTGCATCGAGCTCATAGCTCAGCTTATAAATTTAAAAGGTTAACATAAAGAATAATATTGGGTTTTTTTTTATATTTTTAAAAATTTATCATTTGACACTTTTTATTTTATGTATTATTTTGTTTCTTTAAAAATTATTACCACCTCGTGAACAGGTTGCTTGTTGGGCATGTGCACTTAAATAGATAAATTTAAAAGTTATACACACACACACACATTATGATCACCCTTTTCTTTTGTGAGTTCAATACATCTAATGCCATTACTTCTTCTTTCTTTCTTTTTTGTCATCCCCAACCAGTGTCTATAACCCATTGTGCAGGCTGGGAACGTGATCGGTAAAAGCATGTATAGAAAAACAAAAGGAGCTTCCTTTGTAATTGTAATGTAATAATAATTATTATAATATAATAATAAATTATATGGAAAAATTAACAGCCCTGTGGACATCAAGAAACAAAACAATCATAATATAATAATAGAATGATAGAGAGATCAGTCAACTAGACACATACATATTAGAGCAACTCCAAATGAAACTCTAATCTTCGTACTCCTGGTACAACCTGAGAAGCTCAGTGCAGCCTGACATGGGCTGTGCTGCCATGAAACCCATAGCATTGGCATAACGGGTAGTTGACACAAGTCCATTGTCATTGGTCAATATAACACGGGCACGATCACGGCCAGCAGATGGTGATCGGCAGTCCTTCCGGGGGCTGCTAACTAGCATGCAATCGCAAATCTGATCCTCATGGTCCTCATCAACAGTGATGGTGTATTTTCCAGTTGAGTCTGTTGTTCCTTCCTTGCTGTAGACAAGAGCTTGTGTCTTTCTGTCCTTGCATTCCAGTCTAACCTTGGCACCTATTATGAGAAAAAGAAAAACCCAACAACATATTAAGGATCCATTGCGCAGTTCTCGACTTTATATCAGATACCCATTATACAACATTATTATATCAGAAACCCAACAACTTATTTTCCACTTGTATTTGTGTTCGATCAATCTGATCTAACTTTTTAACATGGCAATTACAGCTACAATATTGTAGCACGATTTTGTCTTTTCTGCAATCAAACCACCCTAAACACCTCTGTGTCCTTGAGGGCCAGATCTAATCTCAAACGTAAGTCAAACACTAACTAACCATCATGTAAATCTAGACTTTCCTCACTCAATTTCTCCTTTTTTCAATAAAAATAAAGGATAAATCAACCAAATATACATGAAATGAAGTCTGATATATTCAGTAAGATGTAGAAATCTGAAGCCATGGAGACATCGGAACGAAAAATAAAATGATTACCTGCAATGTTAGTGGTCTTGGAGGTTTCAAAACCAGCGAGGCAAGTGTCACAGTAGACGCTCCCTTGAACCACAAATGGGTTTCTCGCTGGGCGAGCAGCTCTTACGAGGGCTGGTAGCACACATAGAGCAAGCAACAAAAGCACTCGAGCCATTTTTTGTGAATTATTGTTAGAGATCTCTTGAGAGAGAGAGAGACTATCTTAAAACTGAAAACCAAATGGTGGTGTTGAATGGGGAAGATAAAGCGATAATGGTACTAAAAAAAAGAGAGGGAGGAAATGGAAAAAAAATGGATGAAATTTAAAAACTAAACGGTGGTGTCTAATTTCCAAAAGCACATGCGGTGATTACGCGTTGAGAAATATTTGGGTGCACCTACGCGGTCTTCAGCAAAGTGTACTTGGAGGTGTTTTCGTCATTTCCAGGGGTTAGAGCGGGGTCGTTTTGTTGCGTGGCATATCCTAATTGGAAAGATAATTGAAATGTTCAGGGAATGAGATCGGAGGTAGCGTAGAGCGGTGATGGAGGACAGCTGGGAAATGTCGGTGCTCACATGGGGGGTTGCCATATTCTTTCTTTCTTTCAAGCACCAAATCCACTATTTTGACAATTTGCAAATCATAAATTGGAATGGACTCCTCGAAAACATTTAATCATAATTTTTTTTTAATATAAACCTTAAATTTTTCAAAAAAATCAACGATTTAATCTTTAATATTTACAAACTGGTTAAAATCAAATCATACATGAAATTAACTTTAATTTTATATGTAATTTAAATTTAATTAATGAACCTATTACAATTCTCATATTTGAAATAAAATACTAAATCATATCATACTATTTAGAATATTTATAGAAATAAATTGAATTAATTATTTTAATTATTTTTCTCTTAATTAAATAAAATAAAAAGAAAACCCAGTCATTAGCATGAAAACATACCAAAAAAAAAAATACAATAAAATTTAAAAATATCAAGCATTTTACCTGACAAAAAAAAAAAAACAATACAAAGTTATATTATATATTAGAAAAGCTCTAATATGATTTTACATTTTCTCATGTGTACTAGTACTTCCTCACTCATCACTGCTATGTTTTTCATTTCTCATTTAAGCTCTAATAAATTAAGAAAAATATCTCTTTTAGATGATCTCTCTCTCTCTCTCTCTCTCTCTCTCTCTCTATATATATATATATATATATATATATATATATATATATATATAAGGATCTAAATTGGATTATGATATTTTTCTTCACCAAAAAAGTTGCATTGAAATTTCTATTATTTAAAGCTAGGAGTGAACCCAAATGGATTTGCATTGCATCACCCCTCCATAGAGGTAACAAGCCATTTATCTCTAGTAGCACGCTATGGATTTTTTTTTTTTTTTTCATTTGGGTTCACTCCTACCTTTAAATAATAGAAATTTCCATGCAACTTTTTTGGCGAAGAAAAATGTTATAATTTAATTTTAGATCCTTATATATATATATTATTCAATTTTTTTTAAAAAAATCATAAATTCAAAATCTAAAAATATTTTTAGGGCATATAAATAAGCTTTTGATTTATAAACATGACAAAACACCATATGAACATTCGAGTAGGGATATTATTAATGATATAGGTTGAAAAAGAACTTATTTGAAATAAAGTTTTAGGTTGAAATCCTACTTTATGAAAATTAGAAGAATTAATTAAGTTAAGGATTTTATTAAACTTCTAATAAGTTTAATTGTCTTCATCAAGGACTTAATTGAAGAAAAAATAACTTTGGACCCCTAATTCGGATCAATTTATAATAATTAGAAGATGAAGAACCCAATTGAAACTTTAGACAACCTAATTGCTGTAATCAGTAGTTTAAATGAAAGAAATTTATAGTATGAAGGTCAATTGAGGACTATTGAAGAAATTTGAGACTAATGACCACTTTTTAAAAAGAACTGAAATTTAAAGGTCCAATTAAAAAATGCTAAGGTTGAAATTATAAAGCATCATTAGGGCTGATTAGGGGTTTAGTTAGAAAGCCTTAGTAATAGTCACACAAATAAACAATACAACTTACTTTATATAGGGTGTACTAGGGGTGATATTGACCTTATACGTAACTAATCCTCTCATTTAGGTTTTGAAGATCAATTAGGGTTTCTAGTGACCAAAACATCTAGTTGCTACTCCAAACCTTTTAAAACAAAAAAAGAACAAGAATTCCTAATTCTTTCCACTTACACCAAAGATTCTAATCCAAAAGGATGATTGTTGCAATGCCATATACATGCGATATAATGGCGACTCTACTAGGGATTTTTTTGTGGACTAAACTTTATTATTTGTCTATTTATTATGTTTCAATTTTGTTGGTCTATATATTTATTTCAACATGCCATTTGTAAATATTTTTTTATATGCTTTATTTTTTTTGTACATATTGCTCATGCATTGTATAATTAATTCCTTCATACATCACATGCTTTAATTTTTAAGAGTATACACAAGCTTCTTGGTTAGGTGAGGGATTAACGGTTTGTCCTATAACTATTGGTCAAGGTTCAAGACTCGTGAAACACCAACTTAAGTCTGAGTCATTGTTTTGTAATGGTGGACATACATGCTTTAACTATTTCTTGCAACACCCCTATATTGTCCTTATGAGTACCGTCACTGTGAAAATTTAAGATCCTTTTAAGACCAGGTAGAAATCATACCCACACTCACTTAAAAAAATAAAACATATGCTTAGGATGTATGTTCTATCTGTAACTTGCCTCTAAGACAGCCCAACATGTAGCATCCTAAATTCCTAGACTTTCAGGTGGTAAATAGTCATCATATAGATTCTACAAGAGTCTAGATTATTACAAGTAGACTGAGATGAATATGAATTCACTCATTAGTGTAATAATGACATTAGATGACAATCATTATCACCCTTAAAGGACAAACATGCATTTAATTTTCTCTTTTTTTCATAATTATATCATGTTTATTGGCTTTGAAACATTGCGTGTCTATCATTTACAGAAGAAATATAGGCCCATCCCTAAACGCCTAAGATCTACAAGAAGCAAATAGGAGATTTCAACCTAGACAAAAGCAAGATGACTTTATGAAAAGAGAGATTGTTTAGTTAATTGATTTGTTAGGACAAACCATTCGCTCTGAAGGAAAGCCCTATACATAGAAGTCATTACTAAGAAATTAACTATGAATATGCCTCCTCGTCTTTCTTCACACCCTCATCAGAAGATTGTTTCTAATGCTTATCTAGTTAATTAAAGTTTATAATTTTTTTCTTTTAAACTCCTCAAGTTCATCAAAGGCTTGTACTGCCTTACCTTAGTATTCACTATAAATTGCTACAAACCAAATACACCAAACATCTTTACCTTTCCAGTAATCTGGATATCATAGGTTCATAGTAATCAAAATCCAAATCAAATGTCATGAGCAGTTTTGCTCCCTTTTAATTTCTATTAAGGATTTCTATCAAAGCCTCATAAATGTCCATCAAATAATGCCTCAACCATTTAATCCCATCCAACCACCCTTTTCTAAATGGTACAATGAGAATGTCAAATGCAAAAACCATGTAGGAGTAGTAAATCATTCCATTAATTATTGTCAAGGCTTCAGAAGAAAGATTGATATATTTTTACCACTCATAAATGTTCACCAACATCTTATGAAAATTAGGTATATTACCTAAATTCCATTGGATCTCATAAAACCACCATTCTCTAGTGGTACAATCCAAATATAAAATGTGATTATCATGATGGGATCTATGGCCACTCAATCAAAATTGTAAGAATCAACTTTAACATAACAAGTGGTCGGTAAACACTGATAAAACACAGATATTATTAAGGAATCTAAAACAAAAAAAAGTGTGGTATTTATCAAACTTTGATATTCTGAATTTTGGTTTTGTGATTGAATTACATGCCTTTTTAATCTCTTTGTTGTTTTGAAATCGAAAGATGTTTATGTGGAAGTAATAACTTGACATTATATTGTTATCACTGATTGGAAGAATATAATAGTAATAATGATCGAACCCTTAAGTGTGTAATACAAGATACTAAGAGGCAAACCTCACACTTTTAAAACTCATAAAATTGACTCTCATAATTGATTCTATGACTATGTTCAAAACATTATAACCAAATCAGTTTTATAAAAAAAACCATTGTTAAAAGAATCCTAAAAAAATGAATTTGTTTTTTTTTTTCCAGGAATAACTTGATGTTTGCTTAAAACAACAATTAAACACCTTTTTTTTTATAAGGTGGCAAACAAATCATCCATGCAATTCCCATTATGAAATGATTAAACAATTTTGAACCAAGATATGAAAAATAAAAACAAAAAGTGCTCATGTCCCATGTCTATTGGGTCATATTTTAGCCTTATGTATAATTGCATATAGTTGGATTTGCTTGTCATTGATTTATAAGAACATAAGTCTTATGTAAAAGTTCCAAACCATTACACTAGATAAGGACTAAATTTATTGATTCTAACAGCTTGTGCTTAAAATGAGGAAAAACCATCTTTATTAACCTTTCATGTTTTAAAAACATATCTCATATGGTTCTTATTTGAGCTTGAATAAGATTTTTTTTTTTAAAAAAAAAAACATGACTTGAATTACACCCCATAGTGGAGGCAAACGAAAATTCCAAAGATTAATAATTGATCTTGACTAGGATCACACCTCATGCTGAGGGCAAATAAAAATTCTAAGGATTAAGAGTCAATCCTAACTGGGATCACACTTTACATTGGATGGAAAACAGAAATTCAAAGATCAAAATTAAGGAGATGCCATGAAAAGTCCAAAAGGGCTTGAGAAATTGAAAATGCTAGGGCATGCTCAAATGAAAAAAATAAAATAACCAAGTCAAGATCAAATCAAAATGATGATGCCCCACTAAAGCAATCAAAAAGAGAAAATGAAATAAATATGATGAAAAGAAAGAATATTGAAAGACATAACGAGTCAAGTCAATATCCTAAGTCTTTAATACCTTAAAACACTATTTGAGCCCACAAATCCTTTTCTTTCATAACGAAAAGTCATAACATGCATCATGTGCCTTTAAAGTCCCTTTTAATCAAGAAAGCTAGAAATCTAGACCGGTAAATAACGCTCTTAAAATATAAATAACTTTTTAGAAGAATTATGATATTGTGAACAAGCTACTCGTTATTACTTATGTTGACAAAATAGGTGCTAAAAAATTAAAAAATCTTTTAAAAAAACCTCGAGTTCTTACACTTGATTTCTACCGGATGATCTTGCCTCCAACCAAAAATTCAGGTTGATATCCAGATAGGTCGAAGGATTGTTCTCGTATCTCTCTTTCAACCGGCGATTATATGTATCTTGGAAAGAAAATATAAATTCATCATATTCAAGAAAATAATAACTAAAAAAAAATGATTGAAAACCTACATGCTATAAAGTGCTGAGCTTGGCTATCAACGAACTGCTACTCCTCTTTTGACGGTCATCACTCCACACATACATTTTAACAAAAAGCTCCATCGGGCTTGGCTCGCGTCATAGAACCTTAGCCTATAATAAAAAAAAATTGTCAGTTAATTATATTTATAAAAAACAACTAATAAAAAAATAGATGTAATAAAAAAATTCTACCATTCGTTTCGTATACAAAATGTACAAAACGGAGTCATTGGTGTGTGTTGTAACAAATTATGAACACGTCGGTTCTGGTTATCCATACCGGACTATAATCATCGAGTGAAATGCACGGACATTACGTGCCGAATGAATTTTGCCTATATAACCTTTGAGACGTATGCCGGTCTAAAATCTTTTTAAATCACCACGTCATTCCAACTTGGAAGCTCTATTTCTTTCATATATTTTTTTTTTACTTTTTTTTGTGCGTCGTACCAAAAGTAACGCAACCTATATGGTACAAATTAGTTATCTGTTAGTAAATGAAAAATAAAATTTTAATATCTGAAATAAAAAAATTAACCTGAATTCGATCTTATCTAATTACAGTGTGATTCTCCCAAACCCTCATCGCAACATTATCATTAGCTCTCTCCCCTTCAAATTTTTCCTTGAAGTAAAAATTTATAAAGAGAAAATTTAAGTAATTTCAATAAACAGTCCAAATTAACATAAAAAATATTTAAGTTGATATTAACCTTGAACCTTGAAAACCATGCATCGACCTGCGGTTTCCTTTCAGGATGTTTGAAAATCTGGCTCCATTAAAATAATTAAATTTTCATCGACAATTTAAAGGCTGATGTTGTTATTCTAACAGTCTCAATGTTGATAAACCTAAAATTGCATTCATTAAATGATATTATTTTTTTTCAAAAATTATTAAACATATCATTGTGAAAGCAAAACAAACTTATATTGAAAGGTTGTCTTTCTGCTAGGCCTTATACTTGTGGGTAAATGGATCCCACTGTGAAGGGACCCCTTTTGATGTTGAGCCATTGCACTCGATGAGCCTGCATTGTGAGTCGATGCTTGTGCTTCATGTGCCTATTCTTGGTCGACATCTAATGATTCATGGTCGTCAGCATTGCTGCTAGAAAAACTAGCATTAATCCTGTCCTCGTGACATGTAATAGACTTTTTTTTAGGTATCTACACAAAGTAACAGATAAAAATATATTAAACGATTCATATTTTCTAAGAAAATTTAGCAGCATCTATCCTACACTGGAGACTATCTAAAATTTTTAAACCTACAAATACACAACATATATACCACAAACTAATTGATTTTATTCAATTTCTTCTAACAATTTAGCAAAATTCAATTTCGTAGAAACTTTTTATCTTCTACATGATATTATTTTTAATCATAAATTTATAACAAATTATTCTAAATTTATAAATACTCAAAATAATAATTAAAATTAATCCTACACATTTAATTGAAATTAAAAAAACAAAATTAAAACAAAAAACCAACTAAAATTCAACACAATAATGCAAAAAATATTACAATAACAACTAAAATTTAACACAATTATTTCTAAGAGATAATATTTTTTATCCTAAATTTACAAAAAAATTCTTAATGGAATAAATAAAAATAAAAAATAAAAAATAATAATTAAAATTATTCCTACACATTTAATTGAAATTGAACAACAAATTTGAAAAAAAGAAACAACTAAAATTCAACAAAATAATGCAAAAATTATTTCAATAACAACTAAAATTCATGTCATTTATTAATTCATAAAATTATTAAGAACATATAATTGAAAAAATAATAATAACAAAAAAATGCAAAAAAAATAAAATAATAAACACAAAAAAAAGAAAAAGGAATGAAAAACTCTTACCTTAATGGTGTGCTTTATTTCAGCTCTTAATTAAAACAAAATACATTGTTAATATACCAAAAAAAAAAATAGAATAAAAATAAAGAAAGACAACAT
The DNA here is from genome assembly GCA_018804465.1 of Populus tomentosa. Lineage (NCBI taxonomy): Eukaryota > Viridiplantae > Streptophyta > Magnoliopsida > Malpighiales > Salicaceae > Populus > Populus tomentosa. The sequence continues at coordinate 12,940 of JAAWWB010000286.1, forward strand.
ACCTTAGGAGGAGAAGAGAATGCTTAATCTTAGGTGAGAATGAGAGAGAAGAGAAGAGAAAGAGAGAGAAACTAGTGTGTGAGAGAAAAAGATGAAGACTTGACCTGTTATGATTCAGGTCTTTTATTTTAGTTTTAAATGACGAGATTACCAACAAGCAATTAAATATTTATATTTCCATCGGTTTTTTCATATGTAAAGTTAAATGAAAATTTTCAACTTGCAGGAAATTTTTAGAAAGCTGCTCTTAATATTACAAATGATGGGTTCTTTCCTTTTTAATTGGTACTGTTTACATCTTGTTTCATCTAATAACTACACATACCAACACAATTTTATGCAATCTTTATAACAATTTCAACAAAATCCCATCTCCCTTTGATTTCCTTTTTTGGTCGAGACTCATCCCATGGTAGGAGATGGATTTTTCTTCTTCCATTCTTTCAATTGAATCATTACCCAATCATTTATCATGCTTATAAATATTATTCAAACACAATTTCATAAATTTAAACAATCATTCAATCAATTTTGAATTTCCTTCATGTATATTTCAACTAAAATGTATCATTTCACAAGATAAACTCAAACCAAGCTTGAATCAAAGTTTCTCACCCCTTAAACGCAAGAATTTTAAAGGAAAAAGATGTTGAAAACAAGTTTTCCTCTTCCTCCAATTCTTTCCTCTCAACCCATCACTCTCCAATTCTCTAAAAAATCTTTAATTATTAGTTCAAATTCCTCTTAAACCCCTCTTTTGATCCTTTACTCATTCTTATCTTGTGTTTAAATGGATGAAAGGTGGAAATCAAGTAAAAATCAACAAAGCTCCCCCTTCTTCTTAAACAAATTAGTTGGTCACCAATGATTTCCGGGAGGAACCACTAACAATTTAAATGCTCTCACTTTGTTTATTATACTCTTGCCCTAAACTTCCCATAATTACAACTTGCCCCCCAACTTAAACTTCAAGTGTTTTATGTACTGATCCAGCACTGAGATTTTATCTTCGGGCCTTCCCAAGCTTTGATTTTCTTGAAATTTTAACCCAAGATAAACCAATATGTCAGAATACCCCTCATAACATTTCAGCCTGATCCAATGGCTGTATTGGGAGATACGTGCAATATCATAAAACTAGATAGTCGATAATTTTTTGTCAAAAATCTGAATTTTTCATACCATATAATTTACTTAAATGATCGCGAATCTTATACTAATTTGTTGGAGATTCCTATTTATAATTATCATGAAACTTTCCTTAGAGTCTATCACTTTTAGTTCCAATCGCACGGTTTTGCCCGAGTTTATTATGGAAATCAACATTTCTCGTGCAAAAGAGTCCTACAATGATTTATTCAAAACTTCCTTCTTTTTCTAAATAATATTACTTAAATTTACAAGATTTCCTCTTTCAAATCATTATTTTACCTGATCAGGAAACTTATATGATTTATCACTATTTAATATTTCACTTACCGATTTATTTCCTTATCTTATTCGACATTTAAATTAATTACTCGAGAATGTTCATTTTGATTCACAAAACTTTTCCCTCTAATTTATCATCTTTTAATTAAAAATTTACCATTTTTAGCACCGATCTACCAGTTTTACATGCACAATCATACATATTTGGATAATTTCAATCTATAATTTAAGATAAATGTCAAGTTAATTGCACTCGTGGCCGTCCTAGACAGATTAATGAGCTATTATGTTTGTGTACCTATTTGAGTACATGCAAGGACCAAGACCAACTATATTCATACTTTATAGAAAGGGAGGAGTATATTTGTTTAGGTCAACTATTCAAGTACAACTAGTTTATCCCAAATTATTTTAAACAGACAACACCATAATTTTCAAACTCACGTCACAAGAAATCAACATGGGAACATGCTAAAAGCCCGTTTGGGGCTGAGTTTCAACCTGCTTTTAGGTAAATTTTGAATTTTTCTTTCTTTTTTTTTGCTAAAATTGAGTGTGGTTTGTATTTTTTGGATCGTTTTGATGTGCTGATATCAAAAATGATTTTTAAAAAATAATAAAAAATTATTGGCATGCTTTTCGGCATGAAAAACTATTTGAAAAGCAACAGCTACCACACTCTCAAACACCTTCTAAGTTGGACCTTCTCCAGCATGCATTTTTCAAGTAATATCAATTTTAACATCATTATGATTATACCTTATTCCTCCACATTTACTTGTGTAATTTTGGTTAGTCACATGTCTAAACTGACACTTAGAATTAGATTGCTTCCAATACTATTATAAATTAATAGCATCAACTTAGAATTGTCACAAATTCTCACTAGTTCAATCAAAATTAATAGCATCAACTCATACCTGATTGCTTCAATTTTTTTTTTCAATTATCCTAATTAGTAAAAAGAAATCAACATAAAACCCTAATAAGTCTAATTAAATCAAATTTAAATTATTTATAACATCAATTGCTTCAATTGATATCTAATTGTTTTAAAATTCTCAGTTATGGAAAAGGGTCCTAAAATTGAATGCAAACCTAAATTGATATAATTAAAACAAACTGAAGTTATTGATAGCATCAATTATACTTCAATGCCTTCTCTTTTGATATTAAAAATCTGCTGAAATCCAAGGCTAGCAGTTTACATTACATTCCTGTGGTGGTTAATAGATCATTTCCACTACGGAACACTGCAGCTACTGGTCAACGCCTTCTCTTTGGCGGAAAACTAGCTAGTTACATGTTTTCTTCCTTGTATTTTCCTGTTCTGATTTAGTGTATTCTCCATTCACAACCAACAATGGATGCTAGCAGCCCATCAACTTAAAACTTAGAGCATGCATCTTTAAGTTTAGATGTTAACTGCAGGTCTTCTTAGAGTTCCACATTCAGCTGATGAAGTTTCATGAATTTTTATCTGAAAAGCCTCTTATCTTATTAGATTGCTACAAGCCATAGATAGAGGCTTATGTTATCAGCTGGAACAGTCGGTGTTGAAGTTCATTAGTTAGGCCAACTTCTCAAAAGTCCCTTTTGTTCTAGTCCCTGCGCCTTACTCAACTACATGCCTTCTCCCATAGGAAAGTTAAAGAAAATGGAAAATGGAGTTGAATTCAACCTTTGGTTGCCCTAGCTGGATATTATTGTTCATAGGAATGGATTGGAGTGGAGCATCTCCTTCAAATGAATGGCCATTAAGCTATAATATCAATATCAAAGTCATGAATTAATTATCTGCTCCACTAGTGTTACATGAAGCTCTTTTATCCTGCAATCGACCATTTGCAAGTGGGATTCCATTAGATTGTCTCCACCGGAACCATTTCTTTTGTGATTGAGCGAGATCGTATTTTATGATTTTTTGAATTTGTTTTTGTTTGAACGCTGCATCATGATGACTTATCTTTAATTAATACTTTGTTGACGAAATGAAAGAAGAAAACTTCTCGTCAAATCAGTTCTGGTGAATATAAAATGGGCTCAACATCTTAAAGCAAAGTTCCATTAAAAATAGTAGATGACTGTCTCATCAGAAGTGCAGGTTTGAATATTGCAGATTAGCTAATAGTTTATTCTATTTGCTAAGAAGAACTCATTTCATTGCAAAAAAGAAAAGAGAAAAAAGAACATGGTGAATACATGGAAATAATTTTACCTCTTAAAACGCAAATAAATATCGATTTCTTATAGTTCAAAATATATATAAAAAAAAATGTAGATTGGTTGACGGACTTTTTCCTTACAAAAAAATAAATAAATAAATAAATAAAAGAAAAGTAAAGAAGAAGAAGCTGCATTGAGTACATGTTCCTTAGCTTGGCTGGATGGATGGACACCGCAAAAACTGATTTCCAAAACCACGATAAGAAGATTAGCAATTCAACCCGTTTGATTGGTCAACGTTTCTAGAAGTTGACTTCATCAACTACAGTTCGTGGTGTGTGCGCGCATTCTAGATGCTGGTGTGTGTATATATACATGTGTAAGTTAAGAACAAACAAGAGAACTAACGAAAAATGGCGGCGATGTATTCAACAAGACAGCTGCTGGCCGTCTGTGTCGTAGCTTTATCATTCTATCTTTCACATGGAAGAGTAAATCCCAGCTTTAAAATTAAAGCAGTTAATCTTGGTGGTTGGCTTGTTACTGAAGGATGGATTAAACCTTCTCTTTTTGATGGCATCACCAACAAAGACTTCTTGGTTGGTACATGAATGATTGTGATATTGTATATATTTGTTCTGTCACTTCATTTTCATTCTGATGGGTTAACGTTTCTCTTGGATCATCATGATCGTCAACTTTTCTAGGATGGAACCGGGCTGCAGTTTAAATCAGTCACGGTTGGGAAGTATCTTTGCGCTGAGGCAGGTGGAGGAAACATTATTGTTGCAAACAGAACTTCTGCCTCAGGCTGGGAAACATTTAGTGTAAGTTCCTTCTATTTCTACCCATGTTCATACAGTTTCACCAGTACGTGTGATCACAGTTCTTTTTTTTTTTTGTCGTTGAAGTTGTGGAGGATCAACGAAACCAATTTCAACTTCAGGGTCTTTAACAAACAATTCGCGGGTTTGGATACCAATGGCAATGGTATTGACGTAGTAGCTGTTTCTAGCACACCTGGAAGATCAGAAACTTTTGAGATTGTGAGAAACTCTAATGACGCAAGTCGTGTTAGGATCAAAGCATCCAATGGATTCTTCTTGCAGGTGAATTAATTATAAACAAATATAATATCTTCTAACCAACTTAAGGCTTAAGTATAGGTTATGTTGTTTGTCAACTGCAGGCGAAAACAGAGGAGCTGGTGACAGCTGATTATGCAGGTGACAGCAAATGGGGAGATGATGACCCATCAGTATTTGTGATGACCATTGCTGGAGGGTTGCAAGGAGAGTTTCAAGTCACTAATGGTTATGGTCCCAAATTAGCCCCGAAAGTTATGAGGGTAAGAGCCTACTAAATTTATAGATAAGTTCATGATTCCCGTTAATCATTAGCTTCAAAAAAACTGTAATTTCTACAGTGCTTTTGGTTGACTGGATATTTTTGGACGGTTTGACTTTGAATCAATTTTTTTTCCTGTTGAATCCTTAATGCATGGATCAAATACAAGTGTGGACATAGTATGGAAAATTTCTGGTTTTTAAAGGGCCCAGAAGAGGCAGTGAAGCTGACTTTTACATCTCAGAACTTCCCCTGTAGCTTTCGGAAATATCCAGCTTCGCTTCACTGTGGTGTCTAATGTTTACTTCGATAACGATTGCGAAGATGTACTAAAGCCAGTATGGTAGAAAGCAATTGATGCCCTAACTGATGATGTCCATCTCGCAGGATCACTGGAGGACATTCATTGTTGAAGATGACTTCAAGTTCATATCTCAAAACGGAATAAATGCTGTGAGAATACCAGTCGGATGGTGGATAGCAAGTGATCCAACGCCTCCACAACCTTATGTAGGCGGGTCTTTGAAAGCATTAGACAATGCCTTCTTATGGGCACAGTATGTACATCTCCATCTATACAATCCACGCTTTTCATTGCCACCAAAATTAGATGCATTTTCTTTTCAAGAAAAAAAATTATCCAGCCAAGAAATTAACACTGCTCCTGTCATTAGGTTAGTTAACTAGTACATAAACTTGAATTGTGGCCAAAATCTTTCATTAATAGCCATCTAACATAGTAACATGAAGTCTAGACAATTGGAGCTCGTAACCTTGAACATACAACAATTCTGACATGCACTTAAGGCCTAGATAGATTTTGTTCAAAAGATTGAAACTTTCTTGGCAGTGCAAAAAAATAACAGAGTTGTCATTTAGGTATGATAGAGGCAAATACTGTTTTGTGCTATCTGTACGTACGACTGCTGTTAATATTATACAGCTACAACCCCCATGTGATTTTGCAGCGTAAACTATTGCAGGAATTATGGGTTGCAGGTTGTAATTGACCTGCATGCAGCCCCTGGCTCCCAGAATGGCTGGGAACATAGCTCTTCTAGAGATGGCTCTCAAGAATGGGGCCAAACAGATGAAAACATACGACAAACAGTTGATGTTATAGACTTCTTAACTGCCAGGTAAACGAAAATATAAATAAAAACATCCTGGGACTCCTCCAAAAGTAGTTTTTTGGTAACTAATACGTGCAAGTATCTAGGTATGCCAAGAGCCCAAGCCTTTATGCAGTTGAACTCATGAACGAGCCTCGGGCACCAGGAGCATCTCTAGACAGCATGACCAAATACTACAAGGCCGGTTACGACGCTGTCCGCAAGCATTCCTCGACAGCTTATGTGGTGATGTCAAATAGGCTGAGCTCAGATGATCCAAGAGAGCTCTTTCCTCTTGCCAGTGGCTTAACCGGATCTGTTATTGACGTCCATTATTACAATCTCTTCTCCGATGAATTTAACAGCATGAGTGTTCAACAGAACATTGATTTCATAAACACGAACAGGTCGGCCCAACTGAATTACGTGACCACATCAAACGGTCCTCTTACTTTTGTCGGTAAGCTCTCAATTTGTTTAGCATTGATTTGGGCATGAACGGAGCTTGCCTAGTGTCTGTATCTTAGATGGATTGATGCCCTATCTTTTGGTTTGCAGGAGAATGGGTGGCAGAGTGGACAGTTCAAGGGGCGACGAAGGAGGATTACCAGAGATTTGCAGAGGCCCAGTTGGAGGTCTTTGGGAGAGCTACTTTTGGGTGGGCCTATTGGACTCTAAAGAATGTAAACAATCATTGGAGCCTGGAGTGGATGATCAAGAATGGTTACATCAAGATATAGATTTCAACTCGGAATCCCCAGTCTAGGTCTTCGATTTATACATATATATTTCACAGAAAGTATGCAGTGCCTGGTTTATAAGGTTAAAGAGCAGCTCCTCTTGGATCCAATTTCTGGAATAATAATAAATTTGAACATCTTACTAAAAAATTATCAAATCCAGGCAGCAAGAACCAATATTTCCCTCCCCAAAGAGGTTTTAGCCTTTGTGTTAAAGCTGATGATAAGTAGACAATTTTTTTTAAAAAAAAATTCACAAGTAATTTCTTTGCGTCTGCAACAATGCATTTGCTTTGAACTAATTAGTAGAAACGAAGGGAGAAACAATTACTTTACAGCAAAAGCTTCTACATGATGATTCTGGATCTGTAAAGTTCAAGCAAATGAGGCCCACCTAGTCCATGAAATTAAAGTAAACAGTACAGAACCTATGTTTGGAGATATTAGTTTTTGTTCATGCCCGGTCAATTATAATTACATGATAAATTAAAAGTTTAATTTGACAGAACTTTTGAATAATATTTTTTTAATCTTAAATTATTATTTAAGAGTTATTTTTTATTAGTAATTTTTATATAAAACAAAGGAGTAAAAATAACTTTACATTAAAAGCATATTTGATAAAAATGACTCCAGTCAACTTTTACATATATATATATATATATATATAAAAGTTAAGAGTTAAAATTTTTAAAATTTTATTAAATTAAAATCTTAATTCGATTTAGTAGCTAATTTTTTATTTAAGTCAAAATTTATTTTTAACCGAATTTATTTATAAATATTTTGAATAAAAAATAAATAAATAAAGATAGATTGCATTTTATATCTTAGTCATTTTTTTGCTTTGTCTTCATTCTTTTAAAATTTACAATTTATATCTTGATGTTTATATATTGATGACATTTTATATCTTCACTTTAGCACACACAAAAAAATCAACAAAAATATTTATATTAATTATAGGACTTTTATTATGTTGTATTTAATAACCACGAGAGAGGGAGGAGGTGCTAATAAAGCTAAGCAAATACTAAATGAAGTAAAGAAAATGAATAATGAGTTACATAGAGTTTGGATCAAGAATCGTAATATGAAGACTAACTTTGTTAGTGTAAAATTATTGTTAATAACTAATTTAGTATGTATAATGTTAATGTTTTTAATTATTATCATGTTCAACAAATAAAACAAAATATAACTATCATAATTAGCTAGTAAGCCCTATCTAATTTATCAAAAACATGTACATTGACAAATGAGATGACAAAACAAAGCATTCACAAATATTTTAAGCTTCCATAATAGCCCGTAATGTTTTTGTTCTTGATTGAAATAGTTAAAATAAATCCATGTTGCTAAAAAGCACCACTCTTCTACATTGTTCAATTAATACAACTGGTTTGGGTGGAGCGTTGAAAGGCTGTATTAGCACTAGTTTGAAAAGTCAATAATCATTAATTAGTAGTAGAACTATAATAATACTAATAGAATTATCATGCACATTTATAAGATAACCTATGTTTATATTAAGGTTTGATAAAAGACATCATTTCTTCCACCTCTGCCAACTTGAGGTACAATTGGCATCATTTCTTCCACCTGTGCAAACTTGAGGTACCATCTAATCTTTTACCAACAATAACTTCACCATGTCATTTATATCAGGGAATATATTCATTATCTTTTTTCTTTTCATCATCTTTATCACCTTCCTTATATTTATTAGCAACCTCCTTATTTACACTAGAAATGTCAACATTAAGCCTATCACTACCAATATTAGCCTTATTACTTCTAACATTAACTCTATCTCCTCCAACATTAGCACCAGAACTTCCATGGCAAAATTATCACCATCATAATTTAGATCAAGATTTTTTTTCATAACAAGTAGCACCAATTTATTGTTGATATATTCTAATGAATTAACAATATTTAACAATAATAAAATACACTAGCAATGAATCTCAAAATCTCAATAAGAAAAAGTAATTGTAACATACATGCTTGTTGCTGAGTTCTAGACAATAAAGGTTATAAATTCTAGCAGCACGATGTAAAACGGACAATATTTTATATTTGAAAGAAAAGAAATCATAAGAGAAATTGATTAAAAACTAATGATTTTGTTTGATATGGGTCGTATAGATAAGGAATAGAATTGAGAGAGAGAGAGAGAGAGAGAGAGAGAGAGATTATGACTTTAAGAGATAGAAGATCTCATCTTTCATTTTGTCTAATTTAACATATAATATATATGAGGTTAATTTGGTTATTTTATTTTATTTGAAATATTAGGTTAACCCAGGATGTAAACTATAATATTTGAAAGAACGGAGACAAAATAAGGATATAATTAAACTATATGATGTAAACTGTAATTTCAAAAAACATAAATTAATTTTAAAATCCATAGCAATTATAACATAATTTTTATTTTTTTTAATATCAACCTATTCAATATCACTAAGTATGCTAAAAACAAGTTAGGTAAACCATTATAGCAATTTATAATACCTTTTTTTTTTTTTTCATTCTCCAACTTTTTTAGACAGGCTTTTAGGAGGCTACCAATCACCTACATTAAAAAAACTCTAAGAGTGGATGATGTGATGACAACTCCTAGAAAGAAAAAATCAGGAGTGGATGGTGCGTCGTCTGCTCTAGATGCACCTGAGATTTTTAATTAAGGCAAGGCCTATTAGTGCCTACCTTTTTTTTCTTTGTTTTTCTATTTTTTTTTAATTTCATCTTTTAGCATTAGGTTTTTGTTGATTTTTTTAAATTTTATTCTTCAATATTTATGTGATTTTTAATTAGACTTCATAATTTATTTCAATTTGATTTATTATGGTCCCAAACAAACATCCTGGTGTATGATTAATGCTCAATTTTATGAACGTTTATTTTTGTTATCATATAATTAAGTAAAAAATAGTTTACTAAAAAAAATTAAAAAATTCAGTAGAGTTCATAACCTAAATTGTGAGTTTGGTGGTCATGAAACGTAGGTCATTCCAAAATGTCGTTATTTTAATATATTTTTAAAAAATATATCATCTTTTATTTTTTTTGTAAAGTTAAACCATATTTTTACTTGTTTTTTAGATTGTTTTTAGACATATTAATTTGTTTGGGTCATGTTGAGGTAACTCCAACATCATTTAATTTGAAGCTCGGGTTGGATAAGAAGCCGAATCAGGTGGTTTTAAAATTGATCCACTAGGACGATTTAATGGTAACATCAAAGAATTTATAGTAATATGAACATTTAAAAAAAATTAAAAAAACAAAAATCGATCCCATACACAGCATAGCATGGAACAATTATCAAGCATCATACCAACAAGTTCTACATAATACATGCATCGTCAATTCTGATTTGAAGGGCACTCTCCAAAGTATAATTATGATTAATGTAGAAATATCACATGCTTCAGCTGGTGGGTACCTTACAAATATCATGTTAATGGCGATTGCGGGTATCATTCCCATAATCGAGAATGAATATATGTTGGCAGAAACACGTTTTTCTTGAGCAATCACTCCTCTTAAGAGCTATTTTGGCAAATTATTAAAAAGGAAACATCAATTTTGTGGAAATAAATCGGGAAATCTCAATTTCAAGTAAGCTGCTCACATGAGTGGGTTCCAAAGTCTAGCTAGGTTGGACCACACTCATTAAACGATCCCTTACAAGACTCCTCCTTATAAGTCAAGAAGTAATTGTTGTACCTAGCAATAATCATTTTCATTTTTGAGAACTCATATTTAACCTACATTAAGCCCGTTAAAATTAAGTTATTGCAAAGTAAAGACATCAATACTATATAGGAATAACTATATTATTGACTCATGGCCAAATCAAAGTTTTTTAATATATATAAAAGCAATATTGAGGTATTGCTAATGTATTTTCTAGTAAAAAAATTTTTAAGCTTGTGAGAGTTGATTCAATATAATCTAGTTGACTTAACAAATTAAAAAATAATATGGAAAATCTATAAAAATATAGTTTGACTAAAACAAATTCATGAGAATATTTTTTTAAAAAAAATTCTAACCCAAGATAGAGCAATATATCAAGAAACTTTTCATAAAATTTTAGCACAATCTAATAATCGAATTAAAAATTATGCTTAATATTATAAAATTAATTAGTAGATGATTTTATGTTAAAATCTAAATTTTCTTATTTAGTTATTACTAGAAACATATCAGTTATTTTACTAAGTTATTGGGCTTTTTTTTTATTTCAAAATATATTTATATTTTCTTCTCATCGTTTGTTTTATTTATAAACTTGCTATAATTTTACAATAATCAATTTTTAATTAGGATTTACACTAACATGGATTTACACTAACACTTTCTTGCACAGTTCTTTCCTAACTTTTATTTCTTATTTTTATTATAACACATCTATTTTTGAATTTTTTCTAAATTTTTTTATCCATCAAAACTGTTACCAATTTCAACAAGATGTACACTTCATATTATTATTTTTTAAGCAGTATGGGCAAGTGCCTATATTTGCCACGTGCTGGATCCGTCCATGGCTGTATGCAACCATTTTCTCCTTGTCTCGAAAGATTTAGTGTTAACTTTGTCGTAATCTTATAATTACACAGAGCAATTATGGCAGACTCTAGCATATTTGAGTCACATAGTTTTTTAAAATGTGTTTGAAATTTCTTTTAAATGTTTATAAAATACTTTAAAAATATATATAACATGAAAAAATATTAAATTTATATTTTTAGTATTTTCTGATAGTTTTAATAAGTTGATATAAAAAAAAACTATATATAAAAAAATTATTTTAATATATTTTCAGTACTTACTATAATACTAAACTCATGTTTTTCAATTTTGTGCTAGAAGTCTAAGTGTTTGTTTGTTTTTGTGTTTCAAAAGTATTTTTGAAAACAATTAAATTTTATTTATTTATTTATTAACTTTAAATTAATATGTTTTTAATTTATTTTGATATGTTAATGTCAAAAATAATTTTGTTTTTTAAAAAAATTATTAATATATATTTTAACATAAAAAATTATTTAAAAAATAATTACAACAATACTGTAAAAAAAACTATTTAATACAGGAAGGCAGTAAACATTGTTTTCCTTCGGAAAGGCTTATAAACAAGAAATGCATGCAAACCATCACCAAGAAATATATACTAGCTCCGTGAAATTACAGAGGCAAACCTAGTTAGTCAGCGGCTGTAATTGGAATTAAAGAAAGTGCTTCTCTGTACTTTTCAAAGCAAATTCATAACCATGGCGATACACTTTAAAGAACTGTATTAATATGCATTCGCTGCGTCATTCTTCCACCTTCAATATTCTGTTTCTTGGATCATCATGGCGGGAAAGTGGGTGCACTTTAAAGAAAGATTGTCTACTCACTGACGGAACTTTAGTTTCAAGTGGTGCCACCATATAATCACAGTCAGTGGCGGAGACAGGGGGCCGCCCTGCAATAAAGTTGTTCCAGCTATTTTCTTAATAATATTTATAATTTTACTTTAAATAATAAAATAACTGAAATAAAATCTTGGTTTTTTTAGAATAATCCTTTTAATTTGTTTTTTTTAAAATTTTTTTTTTAGCTCCACCCTGTAATTAATGACCTATCAATTCGTAAGATTGGACCGGCTTCATAAGAAAATCTCGAACATATATACTTTACTGTATTGAAGTATTTCAGAGGCTCCATGATTAATTCTTATCTTCAAGTATAGATGCTGATAAATCGTTGCAATATTAATTTGAAGCAACAAAAATTATATCTTGTCCGTGATAAAAGCTATAATATATGCTCGGAGATTACATTTGTAGCATATTCTCCGCATTAAAAAGAACTGACACTTGAAGCCTACTCAAACAAGAGATACGGTATCTTATAATGGAGGACTTAAGACTGATTCTCAACTTTCCACTTCACTGCGGTATTCTTTATTGCTGTTATTATGCTCACTGTTTTAGGCACCAGTCCTTTCTTCGCTGCTTTTTCTTCGATGCTTGGATTACTTTCACATTTTGTCACATGTTGCGTTCGGGGTGGATACTTTTTTTAAAAATAAAAAAAATTATTGTAGAGCACTTTTTTTAATATATTAAATTAGGTTAATTTATTAAATTTATAATTTTATAATAACTATAAAAAAATTAAAATAAATTTTAAAAATCAATTCATAATTAGTCCAATATTAAATGATAAAATTTTAAAAAATATATTCAATTAAAAAAGGATAAAAAAGTTATTCAAGTCAACTTGAGTTAATCTGTCAAACTTGCAATCTAGATTATGAGATCGGAATAATCTTATAGAAAGAAAATTAAAAAAAATTATGAGGTTGAATTTCTAGCCAATTTAATGTTGAAGAATGAAACCAGATAAAAAAATTAATTAAAAAAAGGATAAAAAAACAACTTAACTCTAACCATGCTAATCTATTAAATTCGCAATTTCATTCATGAAATCATAATAACTTCATAAAAATAAAATTTAGAAAATTAAAAAGCTTCATTTCAACATATATGTTATGATCTATGCAAGAGTTACAAAATCAAATTCAGTTTTTAGTTTTTTTTTTTTTTTCTAACTCATAGTCTTATGCTAACAAGAAAAATTTCCAATATGATTATTTGATCGGGCAAAAATTTAACTAGAACTTTCTAAATGTCTTGTTTTATACTAAGTTAAAATTTAGGAAAATTGGATATCGATAAGGTCTTGCGATAAGATTTAGAATCTATTTTGCGAGAATTGTATTAGTTTTCTAGTTGATTTATGATTCTTTTTTCTATTTTATTTAGAAATATTTTTTTTTATTTTTCTACCCTTGGTTAGGAAATCTTATCTTATATAAATATGGTTATTTAACTTGTATTTATGTTTTATTATTAATAAGAGATGAATTGAATATTCAAAAATAAAACTTATGTGTGAGAGTTTGCTCATACTCTTAATTACTCATGTAATTACTCTAACTTATCAAAAAATTAACCATGCTTTGTTGGCATTCTTGTTTGTGTCTTTTCATAGATGTTGAGTTGGGGTTCGATTTCTAAAGTCTTGGTGTCTAAGTACAACTTGAATTTAGCTTTCATGAAAAATAGTCGATTTGATTATGAGTTTGTTGATCTTTATATGCACGAGGTTCATATTAATTAGCATTGGAGTAAAACTCTAAAATTAATAAGGTTATATCATTTTATGTTTTAATTTCTATGTTATTTTATCAATGTCGTATTTTCATCTAGACTTGTGGCATAGTATTAAAAAAATAGATTATATTTTATTTGTTCATTTAAAATTTTTTTGAGAAAAGAAAGAAAGAAAAAGAAGATCAAATAAAAAAAACTCAAGTTAATATGTCTTTCTAAAATGAGTTAACATCCAAGTAAGGTGATGATTTGAGGTTGATTCTTTTTTAAGAAAAGGGGAATGATACGATCCATACAAAGGTTAGACACTCAAATTTGATTTTTGGTTTATTTCTTCTAATATATAGTTTTATGCTAATAAACATAATTTTCAATTTAATTGTTAGATCAAGATGAAATTGCATCAGAAGTTTTCAAAGGTCTTATTTTATATTAGGTCAAAATTTCAAGTCAATTAAACATAAAAAAGGCCTTGTGTTAAGGTTCAGAAGCTATTATACAAAAATTATATTAATTTCTTAGTTGTTCTATGATTCTTTTTTATATTTTATTTAGAAATCTTTTTGTTATTTTTCCAGCTTTGTTTATGATATTTTACCTAGTATAAATAGTGTTATTTAGATTATGTTTAGATTTATTAATTAATAAGAAATTGATTGATCATTCATAAATAAAACTTGTGTGTGAGATTTTGCTTTTACTTTTGGTTTCTCATGAAACTACTATGACTTATAAAATAATTAACCAAGCTTTGTGGCATCTTCTATACTTTTCGTTTATGTCTTTTTATAGGCATTGATTTTTATAGTTTTGATACCTCGATACAGGTTATCGTTGTGTCAAGTTTAATCACAAGCCTGGATTTAGCTTTATTAGGAATTATCAATTTGACTATGGATTTCTAAATCTTTATATCCATGGAATTCGGATAAAAATCTAATGTTGAAGGTTGAAATTGAGGAAAAAAAATCAATGAGACCAAGATAATTACACATAAAGCAAATAAAAAGAATTATGAAGCTCAATTCCAAAAAAACCTAATATTGAAAAATAGAATTGAAAACAAAACTAAAAAAAAAAAAGATTGAGTTCTTGGAGGGTAAAACTGAAAAGAATATATATTCAATTAAAATGGACAAAAAAATAAACTAAATCAGCCTAGGTCAATATATCAAATGCGTGACTTAAATCATGAGATCAAGATAGTCCTATGAAAGTAAATAAAAAACAGTTACAAAGCTTAATTAAAAAATATTCAAGTTAAAATCAAGCCCAAAAAATAAACATATTCAACTCGGGTTAATCTGCCAAACTTGTGACTCGAGTAATGAAATTGTGACAAATC
The DNA here is from genome assembly GCA_018804465.1 of Populus tomentosa. NCBI lineage: Eukaryota > Viridiplantae > Streptophyta > Magnoliopsida > Malpighiales > Salicaceae > Populus > Populus tomentosa. Next base: position 28,262 of record JAAWWB010000286.1, read on the forward strand.
CTACATAAAACAAATTGAAAAAAATTATGAAGCTCAATTTCTAACCAATTCAATGTTTAAGGATGAAATAAAAAAATCAATTAGAAAAAAGAAAAAAACGATTTGAGTCAACTCAGATTAACATGCTAAATTCATGATCTAGGTCATGAAATCGAGATAATTCATCAAAAACAAATAAAAAATTATAAAATCTTACTTTCAATTGAAAAAAAAAAGGATTTTGAAGGATTAAATTAAAAAAAAAAAAAAATTATTTATAGTGTAGTGTGATTTAACTGTAGCGATACCTTTTAATATTTTGTTAATATTAATTAATTAATAATAATATATAGTAGTCATAACCTATGAGTGAGACGAAAGCATCATAATCAACAAAGTAATGGGGATGATGTTCCAAGTAATCTAGAAAGTACAGAAACATCAACATAGGTTGGCCAATCAGGGCACAGTAGAGATGGAGCTAATGGCAGACATCACTTTATAAATAAGCTTTGCGTCAAAGATGTTTTCGATTACAACGGTTATAACTCCAATCTGCCGCCCGAGGATTTTAAAAACATGTGATGACTTGCTGTCCACGTGTTGTAGGCTCACTGGCTCACGTAACCTTCTCCGGTTATTATAAATTCAAGAAAAAAGAAGACAATTTTAAATTTACTGCCCAACGATTTAAACCTGGCCGGCTCGATCGAGTAGACTTTTCAGGTGAGACATGATGGCAGTTCGTGACTGTAATATATTAAAATTATATATTTTTAAAATTTTATTTTTTATATATACCTTAAAATGATAAAAAAACATTAAAATTTAATATAAAACTAATTTCTTAAAAACAAATTAACTAGTTAGAAATTATAGAGAGTATTTGATAACGTAGTTGTATCTATGTTTATAAAAAATTTAAATTTTATTTTTGTAAAAAATTAATTTTTTATATATTTTATATTATTTTTATATGGTTATTTTAAAAATAATTTTTTTAAAAATAAAAAATATATTATTTTAATATATTTTAATATAATAAATATTTTAAAAAATAATTATAACTATACTTTTTTATTTGATGAAATTTATTTATACAAGGAGAATTGAGAAATTTAAAGAGAGAAAAACAAGGTACGGTGTGTGCACAGTGCCTTGCCAAAGAAAATAGATAATGCTTAATCGAGGAAGCATATAAAATTGTATCAAGGGAAGGGATGACAATAAATACCCATAAATTGAGTTTTATATTATTTATATTCAAATTTAAAATCAAAAAAATTATTCAAATCAAATCAAAAACTAAATAAGTATGGATGTTTGATGCATAAAACCAACTTGATCGGGCTTTGGGTATTCATTAAAAATCTATAACCCGAACACAAATATTATAATTTATAATTATTTTATATATAATTATTTTGGTATATATCTATTTTGTTTTTCAAAATTTAAGGTTATTTATTTGTTTTGAGTTAGGTTTTAGGTTTAAGTTAGGTGGATCAGTATTCATATCTAATCTAAAATCTAACCTCTTGTTTTTAGTTTTACCCCAACCCGATTAAATCTAAAAATATTTTATTTATTAAAATTACCACCAAGCTCAACCAGGCTAGGCTGTTAGTGAAAGGAAAATGGAGTCAAATAGCACTCAATCCCTCTAAATATAATGGATTCAACCAATGAAAGCATAACAAAAGGTTGTTTCCGATGTTTGACGATCTAGACCGACATGATTAAAAAATGTTTCGACTATGTAAATATCTGGAAAAACTTTAAATTCATTAGCAGTAATTAAATTATTTGCTTGAAATCAGAAACCCATCGCCTGACTGCCTAACATTTTACACTACACTTTCATGACCCCACTCGCTGCTCAGTTCTGGCCGTCAGCCAAATTTGATATGTTTGAAAAGCAAGACGACTGGCCTAGATAGGTTCTCTTTTCAGTCAGCGACCACTTTAGTTACCTGAATCCTATTGGTGTTGAGATTGGCAAATCTTGGCTTTGCAATCCAAGCTCCCCCAAATAATTGATGCGGACAGAGGGCGCTCTAGAAGATGACTCATGGGTCGACCACACTCAGTGATTGGTCTTAGGCTCTAGCTGGATGGATATGGATTTTTACACCGTTGTATTTGATATCATTACAGTCGCAGTAAATGCTCTGTCACTGACCTTTTCAGACTCGGAAAAGAAGACAGAGAGAGAAGAAAGAAAGAACTGAGTAGGATGGATGACAAATCAGATAAATGTTGAGTTGAGTCTTGCAATGAAGAATACGTGTAAAGCAAAAGCGACAAATGTAAAGTAAAAACAAACCAAGAAAGGAGAGAACAGACCTCCTGTGTTGGTTTGGCATTCTCAGTTACTGGCAACTTTGAAACCGAGATAGAAACATGTTTTGTCATGTAGATGGTTGCTATGTGATGAGATTAATTCAGAATTTTATGAAACAGAGAGAGGAGAAAGACAAGGAGTAGAATTCTGGACAATATCATAATGCTTAATTGAATTCAACCAGCTATATATATAGCCATTACAACTAACAGAAATAAAACAACTTAATACAATTAATTGTTGCAGAATGAACTGCCGCTGGAGAATAGGAACCGCTTCATAACTAAAACAATTCCTCATTATTATTGAATGAAAGTAACTGAAATGCAATTAATATATGCCCACGTCTGCAAAGTAAATAACTGAAATGTAATTAACTATGCCTCCATCTGCACCCACGTTCAGTGCACCTCTGCCATGCATGCGTTGCGTGCATTAAGTGAAGCACGGAACAATCCTGCCCACTCAAACTGTCCTTGTCCTCAAGGACGAAAATGGGGGTAGGACTTAAAAAACCGCCACTCATTTTTCCAGGTGGCATCATCATCTGATGCACCCACCCATTTCATTAACACTTCTATCTTCGGACAATATTTTCCTTTCTGAATTTCACGTCTAGCCAATATGGAAGCAGGTTGGGGAAGAATGGAAGAATTGTCTGCAAGAGGAGGAAGTTGGGATTATAGAGGCGTGATTGATCCCAAATGTTTCCGTAACAAACTGACATGTAAAACATTATGAATTTGGTAGTCTTTGGGGAGGTCCAACCGGTATGCCACGAGACCGACTTTGCTCAGTATCTGGAATGGTCCATAAAACCGAGGGGAGAGCTTTAAGGAACTTCTGAATGCAACTATAGTCTGACGATAAGGTTGTAACTTCAAGTATACATAATCACTGACCTCAAATGAGACCTCTTGCCTCCGCTGATTAGCATGGCTCGTCATTCTCTCTTAAGCAAGACGAAGATTTCTACGAAGATCATGTAAGAGGGAGTCTCGGTCTTGGAGGTATTCCTCAACAGCTTGAACCTTGGCAGCCCCTGGAACATAGGTGAGCGGGTGTGGCGGTGGAATTCCATAGACAGCCTAAAAGGGAGTGATCTTGGTTGACGAATGGGTAGACGTATTGTAGCTAAACTCTGCCCAAGGTATCCAGTCCATCCATGACTTTGGTTGTAGGCTGACAAAGCAGCGAAGGTATTGCTCCAAGATGCGATTAACCCTCGGTCTGTCCATTGGTTTGGGGATGATAACTAGAACTCATACATAACTGCGTCCCTTGTAGTTGAAAGAGGGTCTGTCAAAAGGAGCTAATGAAGATCTTATCCCTGTCACTCACAATGAAGGTGGGAATACCATGTAAATGAACCATATTTGCCACAAATGTCTTAGCAACCGAAGCAGCTGTAAAGGGATGCTTCAGGGGAGTAAAGTGAGCATACTTGGAGAGACGATCTACCACTACCATAATGATAGAATGACCATTGGAAATGGGAAGGCCTTCAATGAAATCCATTAAAATATGTCTAGATTTGCGTGGGAATAGGTAGGGGCTGAAGCAACCCTACAGGTTTCATGCAATTTGATTTGCATTGTTGGCAGACCGCACACCTTTGCAGGTATTCCTTTGCTGTCTGTCATAACTTTGGCCAAAAAAAGCTGTGGCTAATTTGAGAAAGGGTCTTATGGAATCCGAAATGTCCCCCCCACAGGAGATGAGTGACTGTCAGCTAGAATCAACGAAATCAGGGAGGAGGTGGGACTTAGAAAAACTCTATCATTATGGAACCAAACCCCATCACGTAGAGTCATTGGTTGGGAGGTATTCTTGCTTGTATACGAAGCATAAAAGGGATCCTGTTTCACTTCTGTTTGTAGTTGGGGCCACCAATCTGCGTGGGGAACTGAAATGGAGAGGAAGTGCACCTCTCCTATACGTGATAAGGAGTTTGCAGCCTGATTCTCAACCCCCTTCTTATACTCAATAGTGTAATCGTATCCCAGAAGCATAGGAAGCCATCGTGTCTGGGTAGGAGTAGTAATGCGTTGCTCCAGCAAGTACTTGAGGCTTTTATGGTCTGTACGCATAATAAATGGTTTCCCAAGTAGGTAATGTAGTCACTTCTGAATTGCTTTGACAATGGCTAACATCTCCTTTTCATACGTAGAAAGAGTAAGGGATGTTCATTTAAGGGCTGCACTAAAATAAGCCACGGGGTGGCTGTTTTGAGTAAAGACGACACCTATTCCCAACCCACTGGCATCATATTCAACTACAAAGGGCTGAGAAAAATCCAGAAGGCATAAGGTGGGTGGAGTTGTGAGGGCCTGCTTGAGTTGATTAAATGTTGCCTCCGTTTCGTCAGTCCAAAGGAACTTTTCTTTAGTCAAGAGTTTGGTCATAGGAGCTGCCATGCTGCCAAAGTGACGAGTGAATTTCCTGTAATATTCGGCTAAGCCTAGGAATCCTTGAACTTCCCTGGCTGTAGTGGGTGTGGGCCAAGCCACCATTGCTTGTATTTTGTCGGGGTCCACAAATACACCATCTTTGTTAATAGAATGCCCCAAATACTTAACCTGTTGAACTCCAAAATGACATTTGGACTCTTTGGCAAACAACTAGTTAGCAACTAAAATCTTAAAGACAAGTTGCAAGTGAGTTAGGTGATTTTCCCATGACTTGGAATAAACTAGGATGTCATCGAAGAATACCAAAATAAATTGCCGAAGGTAGGGTCGAAAAAGGTCATTCATGAGGCTTTGGAAAGTTGTTAGGGCATTAATTAGCCCGAAAGGCATGACAATGAACTCATAGTGTCCCTTGTGAGTTCAAAATGCTGTCTTCAGAATATCATCCTCCTTCACACGTATTTGGTGATAGCCCAACCGTAAATCCAATTTCAAAAAGAACTTAGCTCCATGGAGCTCGTCTAGTAACTCATTAATAACTGGTATAGGATACTTATCTTTTATGGTGATCTTGTTGAGAGCCCGGTAGTCAATGCAAAATCACCAAGTGCCATCGAGTTTTTTTACCAACAAAAGTAGTGACGAAAAAAGGCTATTGCTTGGTCGTATGAGTCTCGATTCTAAAAGCTCTTTCACCATATGTTCAATCTCTGTCTTCTGATAGTATAGATATCTGTAAGGGTGCACGCTTACTGGACCTGTGCCAGGCTGGAGTGGAATCTTATGGTCATGTTGGTGTTAAGGAGGAAGACTGGGGTTAGGGGCGAAGACCTCTGCAAACTCCTCCAAGAGACATTGGATTGCTAAAGGGTATGTATTTGTTGAAAGCGTGTTTTTAAGTGGTTGAATTTGAAAGAAGAACCCCATCCTTTGCAGACCTGAACACTCCTTATTGTGCAGAACCTCAATACTAGATGCTTCAGCCTCTTATCCAAAACCCTGTAAAGTATGCCCGACTCTGCCGATTATGAAGGTCATGGTGAGCTGTTTGTAGTCTATCTCCACTAGTCCCAGGGTCTCCAACCATTGCACCCCTAGAACCACCTGACAGGCTGCCGCAGACAGAACATAATAATCAGCCGTGATGGTAATTCCCTAGATGGATAACTTGATTCCTTGGCAATGGCCTGCGCATTCTACATGTTCTCGATTAGCAACCACCACCTGAAGTTTCCTGTCTTTGACGATTGGTGGGCCAAACTAAGTTGCAATGGCTTGGTCAATGAAATTATGAGTGTTGCTCCCATCTATCAACATTATCAAGCTTTTGTTATGTAGTTTTCCCAAGACCCGAATTGTTTGGGGATGCTCAACACCAACAATAACATGGAAGGAAATCTCCAGTGTCACCTCTATAAGCTCTACCTCCAGCTGGTCTTCCCAAAAGTTCTCATCGCAGGGAGAGTCCTCAATTATGAACAATTGTGGTCGTTCATAACAATGGCCTACATAGTATTTCTCATCACAGTAATAACAAAGTCCCTTCCCTCATCGTTCCCTAGCTTCCTGATTTGTAATTCTTCGAAATGGAGCAGTTGAATGTGAGGATTCAATATTTACTCGTTGATTAGGTGACGAGCCTAGGATCCCAAGAGAAGGATTGGAGTGCCCCCTCTGAAATGTCATTACTGACAGTAAATGATTTTTAAAAAAAGGCTTGCACTGTAGTTGGTTGCACTCTTCCACTGGACGTGCCACTCTAATTGTGTCTGCCAAGGTTTTGGGCTGTTTAATCTTGACATCTAATCGAATTTCATCCCGTAATCCTGTAATAAAACAACCAATTAGGAATGTTTCGGGAAGGCCATCAACTCTATGGGAGAGCCTTTCAAAGGCTTACTAGTAAACAACAACAGTTGATGTTTGTTTCAATTGGGTCAAAGCTTCAGAGGGATCTTCACATTCAGTTGGACCGAATCTCAATGAGATGGCATGTGTAAGTTCATCCCAAGTGAGTGGCCTATGAAACTTTGTTATCCAACGTAACCATTGTAATACAATGCCTTCCAAGTGGAATACAACTAACTGTACGCATTGTGCAGCTCTAATGTTTTGAAACTCGAAGTATTGTTCAGCTCTATAAAGCCAACCAATTGGGTCTTCTCCGTTGAACTTTGGGAAATGCAGCTTGAGTTGTGGTGGATGTGGGTGATCAAAACTAGCAACAAAAGGGAGGCCGGTTGTTCGATGGGAAGAAGATTCTTGTGCAAATGGGTTGATGTTAGGAGGAATGGCTTGCGTACATTGGGTGGTACGAATGGCCTGTAATTCAGTGAGAATAGTTTGTAAGGCTGCATTGAGTTGATCAAAGCTGGCCTCGTGCCTAACCAAAGTCTTATTGACTTCGTTGTGGAATTCAACATTAGTTTTTCCACGGGTGTCCATGGACCGTAACGACTCTAATACCAAATGATGAGATTAATTCAGAATTTTGTGAAATAGAGAGAGGAGAAAGACAAGGAGTAGAGTTCTGGACAATATCATAATATTTAATTGAATTCAACCGGTTATATAAATAGCCATTACAACTAACAGAAATAAAGCAACTTAATACAATTAATTGCTGCATAATGAAACTGCTGCTGGAGAATAGGAACCGCTTCATAACTGAAACAATTCCTCAGTATTATTGAATGAAAGTAACTGAAATGCAATTAATCTGTGCCCACGTCTACAAAGTAAATAACTGAAATGTAATTAACTATGCCTCCATTTGCACCCACGTTCAGTGCACCTCTGCCATGCATGCGTTGCATGCATTGAGTGAAGCACGTAACACTATGTTTCATTCATGATTTTTATTCAATTTTATGTCCATCTAAATCTAAAAAAGAGGGATAAAGAGGGTAAAGAAGAAAGAATCAAATTAATCTTTTTCACAAATACCTCTTTAAACATTTTATAATTTCAACTTTTTTTTTTTTTTTTTTACATTCTGGTCTAGAACATTGATTTTAATTAACTTAATTTTAACCATTACATTGAAAACTTGAAAATATAGAAGCAAAGATCGTAAAAATATGAGAGATATAAATAAAAAAGGAAAAAATAAGAAAGAAAAGTGAGTTAAAATATCAATCAAATAGAATCCGGTCAAATTATAAACAAGATCATCAAATGGGAGCTCCCATCATAAGGAGCTCATAGGCATCTAATTTAGGCAAGTAACTTGTCGAGGCGTGGTTATAAAATCTAGCTTGAACAATAGTTATCTTGGTGACCCATTAATTTGAAAACTTAATTAGCATAAAATTTCATTATGAATAAGTTTTTTTATTAAAATAATATTTTTTTATTCAAAAATATCTAAAATGACATCACAATAAAAAAGATGGTTTAAAAAAACTTTCCAAATCAATCCATAACCTGCTTGAGTTGGTTTTCATAACTATTAGAATGACAAGCAACATCAGGATGTTAAAATCAATTCACGATTAGTCTTTAAAGTCTTGAATTATATACAAAACACATTCCTTTAATTTCTCTACTTTGACAACTCATGCCAACACTCCCACTCAAGTTAGTGCATAAATATCTCTTATGCCTAACTTGTCAAATGAATTGTAGAAGTTTTTGGTGGACACTGCTTTCATGAGTATATCTACTAGCTAATCTTTTAACTTGACAAATAGGAATCGAATGATCTTTTCTTTAAAGTTATGTTTGATAAAATGCTGATCAATCTTTACGTGCTTGGTGTGATCATGTTGGATAGGATTATGGGAAGTGTCGATGGTTGACTTGTTATCACAAACGAGTTCATTTCAGTTTTAAGAGCAAAGCCAATCTCAATTTGCTATCTTTTAAGCTAAAGAAGTTCACAAACCCTTTGGACATTCCTTGAAATTAAGCTTTAGCACTGGATAATGCTACTACCTTTTGCTTCTTCATATGACAAGATTGTCTCCTACAAATGTAAAGTAACTCAATGTGGATTTTCCATTTGAAATATTTTCTTCCTAATTAGCATATATGTAGCCATCAACATTCAAATGACCATTTTTTTGAAACATATATCCTTTTCCAGGAGAGGACTTTAAATAACAAAGAATCTGAATTACTATATTCATATGGTCTTCACTAAGATAATGCATGAACTGACTCATTACATTACAAAAGTAATATCCAGTTGAGTATGGGATAAATAGATGAGCTTACCAATTAATCATTGATACCTCTCTTTATATGCTAGCATTTTATCTGGAATATCTCTAAGTTTATGATTCTAAACAATTGGAGTATCAACTAACTTACAATCCAATAATCTCACATCTAACAAAGAAATCTGGTATAAATTTCCTTTAAGAAAAAAATTATACCTTGTTTTGACCTAGCTACTTCAATTCCTAGAAAATACTTAAGCCCTTTCATATCCTTGATGTTGAATTTAATTGATAGTTGCTTTTGGAGTTTTGAAATATCTTCTATATCATTCACTATCACAATCATGATGTCTACATAGACTATTAGAATTGTCACTTTTCCTAATCGATGCTTTAGGAAGAGAGTATGATCTGAATTACTTTGTTGAAAACCCTATTTCCTTAAAATCAAACTAAACCGACTAAACCAAGCCCGAGGTGATTGTTTCAATCTATATAATGCTCGCAGAAGTTTACATACAATACTTGCTTCTAATGAAGCAGTGTATCTGGAAGAAATATCCATATACACTTCCTTTTCAAGATACCATGAAGAAAGACATTTCTCACATCAAATTGGCGAAGTAGCCAATCTAAATTTGCTGCAAGAGATATAAAAACTTTAACAGTATTGAATTTTGCTACTGGTGATAAAGGTTTTTGATAATCTATGCTATATGTTTGTGTATATCCTTATGCTATCAGCCTTATCGTGTATCGATCGATAGACCCATCAACTTTATATTAAATACAGAAAATCCATTTACAACCCAACTTAGATTGAAGGTTTTTTTTTTCTTAGTCTTCTTTTATTATCTACTAATGTTACACACACACACACACACAAAGAGTGATTCTCAGAAGCTATTCTAGTGCATATAATAATTTTAGCTTTAAACATGGTTAGTCTTTCAAGTCTGGAATTTTATACTAAACAAATTCTTATAATCTCTCTGCTCTGATAGCTTATGCCAACATTATCCATGTAATTAGCAGCATAATAGAGTCCCTTTTAGCCTATGTAGAAAGAGTTTGATTGGGCCATACCACACCTATAACTACCAAATTTAACAGTTTTATCGATGAAATTTTTTTTTGGTATTTACTCTAATAGTCTATCAGAAAAAATCTTATCGATAATTTATAGATTGTCGATAATAAATATACCAATGGATTTACAAATGGACAAAACACGCCAAAAAAAAATGCCCTCTTTATTCCATCAGTATATCCATCGGTAAATATAACATATCACCGATAGAATACTATATGTAATTATGTCTATGCATTAATAGTAGCAATGATATTTGTAGTAATTCTTTTTTAACTATTTGAAATATACCAATGGTCTAGTTTTGTCGATAATCCCATTAGTAATAGTGGTATTTGCAGTAATTTTTTCAACTCTCTAAAATATAACGATGAAGTTGTTCTATCGGTAACCTCATCAATAATATTTTAAAAATAATATTTTTTAAAAATAATTAAAATAAAATAAATTAGTAGAAAAATCAAATATTTATTATAAATTTAAACATTTGTACTCTTAAATACAATAAATCTATAATAGAGGTGGCACTAGAGGAGAAGGAAGAGGTTGGTAGTCGCGGGGACCGTTGGGCTAATTAGGGGGTCCACGTGAACCACCCATATGTGATCTTATCTTCATTACCAATCGGTGAAGTTCTTCATAATTAGTAGTGAGTCGTTCATATCTATTATTAAGATGGGTCGTCTAATCCTACACCTGATGGTCTAACATCGTTGCAGACTCTAGAGCTTGAATGCGTGAAATTGATTATGAGCATTCAATGCTCAAAACACTATAAGTAGTTTGGCCATAGTGTTAGAGAGTTTATACAACCAACAATCCTACCTCTAACCACAAATCCAGATGGGTCGAATGATTGTCTTTGTATCACTCTTTCAACCGACTATTATATGTTTCTTGGAAAGAAAAAATAAATTCATCAAATTCAAGGAAATAATAACTTAAGAAAAAAAATTAAAAACCAACATACCACAAAGTGCTAAGCTCGGTCTCAACGAACTGTTGCATCTCTTTTTGACGGTCATCACTCCACACATGTGTTTCAACAAAAAGCTCTATCCAGCTTGACTCGTGTCCAAGAGCCATAGCTAGCAATAAAAAAATATTGTCAATTAAATATATTTATAAAAAAACAACTAATAGAAAAATTTATGTAATAAAAAAATCCTACCATTTTCTTCCAGAGCCGTTAGTGTGTGTGGTAATAGAACCGTGAACATGCTGATTCCGGTTATCCATACTAGACTGTTACCATCGAGTGAAATGCACAGACATAACGTGCTGATTTTATTCCACCCATACAACCTCTAAGATGTATGGCAGTTTGAAATCTTTCCATACCGCCATGTCATTCTAGATTGTAAGCTCTCTTTCTTTCGTATATTTTTTAGCTTTTTTTTGCATCTCCTACAAAAAATCACGCAATCTATATGGAATAAATTAATTATCTGTTAATAAATGAAAAATAAAATTTTAATATTTGGAATAAGAAAAATTATCTTGAATTCAATCTTATCTAATTGCAGCATGATTCTCTCAAACCCTCTTCGTAACATTATTATCATCTCTCTCCCATTCAATTTTTCCAAGTAAAAATATATAAAAGGAAAATTTCAGTAATTTTGATAAACGGTCCAAAGTAACATAGAAAAAATATTTAAGTTAATACTAACCATGAACCTTGAAAACTATGCATCGACCTGCGGTTTTTATTCAAGATGTCTGGTAACCTTGCTTTATTGAAACAATGAAATTTCCATTGATGATTTAAATGTTGATGTTATTGTTCTAGCAGCCTTAATATTTGTAAACCTTAAATTGCGTTTGTTAAATGATATTATTTTTTCAAAAATTATTAAACATGTTGTTATGAAAGCAAAACAAACTTACATTGAAAGATCATCCTTCCACTAGGCCTCGTACTTGCGAGTAAATGTATCCCACTATGAAGGGACCCCCCTTCGACGTTGCAGCATCACACTCAACAAGCTTGCGCCGTGAGTCAATGCCTATGCCTGTTCTTGGTCGGAACCTAATGACTCTATTATTATGAATTTGATAAGTTAAATGATATTGTTTAATTCATTTTTTTCCAGCCATTTCTTTTTAATTTGATAAGTTAAATGATATTGTTTTTTTATTTCATTAAAATATAAAATATCATGATTTAGTGAGTTTTCTTATTCATAAATAAATGTATTAAATCATAAAAAAGAAGCAAACCTATGAGGGATGCTAATAAATAGGAACAAGGAACTACTAATAAAAGAGTCAAATGCATCTGATTCAAGATTGGTACGGGGGAGAAGGTAAAAATCCCAACTTATTGAAATTCCCAAGACTATTTAATACTTAGTGAAGAGGCTAACTAAACCTTTTTTAGGATTAAAATATAGTATGACTACAATGGTGATGTTTAATTCAGGTAGAAACAAGGAAAAACAAGATAAAATTATTGGTTGAGAAAAAAAAAATCAAAAGAAGGAACTACTTCCATAGCTATTCGATTACTAATAACGAATCATATGAGAAATAACAGTTACTGCTATAAATTTCAATTCAAAGCACGAAACCTTTTTAAATCTTTATTATCAATCAATAAGCCAACACCAAGTATAAATATAAAAGCAATAAAAAATGGATCTACTTTGATTTTTTGGTTAGTGATATCATACCAATAACATTTGAATAAAAATTCTCTATTATGCTCGCCATGATATTGCAATTCAATGACTTCTTCAAACTTTTCATAATAATCAACTTCAAACTTATTAAAAGTTGATCTCTTAACACAAACTCCATTGTTTTATGTCTTTTTGCCTTACCTATATTCTTCAATAAGAAACACATAACCATTGAAGAAATAATCATTGTAGCACATCACCTTTCTTTCAGGACCCAAACTTAGTAAAAACAAAGTAACACTAGGATTCCCTCCCAATTGATAAACCTAGTATATGAAGTACAACTATGAACAATTAATGAGAAATATCTAATGAAATTAAGTATCCCAAGATATAATAATAATTAAACAATACATATATGTGTTTTGAACGACATGGAAAATTATTCATCTTATAATCAAAAAATTAAAATTCAGTTAGTTGTGAGTTTGACAACAGTAAATATTAACGATATTGCCTATGAGGAATTCAATAATGTATCAGTTTATGATATTATAAGAGATAAATTATTAAAAAATAATGACATGATAATTTTTCTGTCAGTGTTTACTGATGGATATAGGGATTACAAATTCTGTCGATAAAGGTCATTGCAATATACTAACAAAATTTTTAACATAATTTTTCAGTCAGTGTTTCCGTTTGTATTTGTTAATTTTTTGATAGCATATATATAAATATAAATTGGCACACCAACAAAGGAATTAGATATTTATAAAAAAAATATCAATTACAATATCAAACGAGATTTTATTATAAAAAAATATTTATAATAGATAGAATTAAATATTTTTTTCTTTGAGAATACTTTAATTAGTTTTTTTTTTGTTGGTAAAAAAAATCAATTACAATTTCAAGCGGGATATTATTATAAAAAATATTTATAATACATAGAATTAAATATTTTTTCATTGAGAATACTTTATGTTTGATTTTTTAACACATGCTTAGTTATTTTGATATAAAATCAAGTAACTTCTCAAGTCACTACGGAAAATAATTGCTGGAATGAAACTCCCATTTTCTATGATAAAAAGAAAGAAGTTAGTAGCGATTGGGTGTGGCTACATCCTAGATATACCGTATTCTTCATTTATGAGTCATTGCATTAAAAAAAATAGTCTCTGAGCTAAGAACTGTTATTTATTTATTTTTTCTTATTTTAAAGAATAGGTCCCCGCTCTCTTTTTAAATTAGGCATTTGCTTGTATTGGAAGCTGATCGGATCGTTGATTTTTTTTTTTAATCTTCTTCTAGGTTTTCTTCTCCGAGATTGGATCAGTTATAGTTGATCAATGATGTCCATTGAAGAAGTTTTTTTTTATTGATCAGTGAAAAGGTAGTCCTCTCTCTCTCTCTCTCTCTCTCTCTCTATATATATATATATATATATATATATGCTTAAATTTCTACGGATGGAATTAAGATCAAATGGCTTCAAAAGCTACATATATTGTGAGCTAATTACTTTATTCCAAAACATTTTTTTTAAAATAATAAATAAAATAATTGTTTGTTTAAAAGTATGGTTGTGGTTACTTTTCAAAGTACTTTTCATATGAAATGCATTAAAATAATATATTTTTTTACTTTTTAAAAATCATTTGCTAGATTAGTGCATCAAAATGATCTAAAATATATATATAAAAAAATTAACAAAAAAAATTAAAAAACAAAAATACAACCACATTTTGCTCAATAAATCTCACCGATGGTTGCAAGATCCGACTGAACTGCAGACAAGACTTATTATAGGTTATTTTAATTATGATTCGAAGAGGGTATTTGAACTGCTTCTTCAGGAATCCATTAGCACACTGTAGCAAATTCGTGATGCTTTGATCTACGTACGTTTTTTTTTTTTTTTCCTTTTTCCCCTTCAACGATAGGATATTTAAATAATTGAAGATGGATGTCTCCCCAAATCTGTTTTATCCTAAACATACAATTAAGTAAAGGTATTTTGGGACATCAGGCTAGTGCTAAGATTGTATCGATTAGTGAAATTGACTCAGTTTGTGCGAAAATATTATTCAACTCCTCATATCAATATCAAAATCAGTAAGCATAAGAACGACACAAAACAAATAAAATTAACATTACAACTAACCATGCATGGTCATGACAAAAGAGATGACTAGGAAATAGAATATTGGTAAATTACAATACCTAAAAGAAAGAAAGGAAATTATTCACCTTGCACACCAAACCCAACACAAGGAGGCTAAAAATCACCCCACAAGGTCCCTGTACTTCAAGAATTTTTTCAAATCAACAACTTTGCAACAATTTTGATCAAATCAACTCTTGTACTTTTTTTTTGAACTATAAAAATCTCTCTATCCATATGTTATGATGTGTTAACAAAAATCCGTTAATTGATCAATTTGATGCTCCTACTCATGATACATATCACTTGTCATATTAAATATAAGTAAAAAAATACATTTAAAAAATAATAAGAAAAGAAAAATATAAAAGAAAGAGTTTGAAAAAATGTTAGAAAATAATAAAATGTGGATTACAAAATGAAAAAATAAATCATAATTTATTCAACCATAAAAATGACATCCCAATCACACATGATATTTTTCCGGGATCGTGGGGCCAATTGAAGGGCACATGTACGACCCATTTATTATTTCAGTTCTATGAACAATCGCCAGAGTTCAGCCATCTCAACATTAAGTCGTTTTGTCTCGGCAGCAAGATGGGTCATCCAAGCTTCAACTTGTTGGCTTTAAATTGTCTCGAACTCCAGAGCTTAATTGCTCAGAATTGATTGTGAGCATCCAATAGTTGAAAAATTTCAGGTCGTCCACAAGTCCTCGATCATAGTGTTTAAGATACTATAAACTCAATTTCTATCGAGTCCACTAGATGATCCTGCGTCTTACCATAATTCTGGATCGAGTTTTGGATAGGTTGAAGCATCGTACTCATATCTCTTTTGCAACTGAGTGTTATATGTTTCCTAAAAAAAATTAGCAAATTTAAAATAAATAAATTAAGAGAATAAAATTTTAAAATCCAACATATCATAAAGTACTAAGCTCGACTATCTATGAGCTGTTGGACCCTTTTCGACAGTTATTATTTTGCACATGCATTTCTACGAAAAGCTCCATCGATCTTAGTTCATGTCCAAGAACTGTAGTCTGCAAGAGAAAATTATTGTTAGTTAAACATATTCATATAAAACAACAATAAAAATAAAAGATGTATTAATAATAATAAAAAAAGAATCTTATGTGTGTTTTGCATGTGCAGCGAACAAAATGAATCTATCGATGCGTGGTAATGAAACTATAAATCTACTTGTTCCAGTTCTCCACACCAAATTGTAACAGTCTCACGAAATGCGTGGACATCATTTGTTGAATATATGTAACCCAAACAACCTCTGAAACCTACGGATGTCTAAAATCTTCCAAACCATCACGTCCTTCTAACCTGGAAGCTTTGTTTAACATATTTTTTGAATTTTTTTTGCACCCTATACCAAGAATTATGTAACATATATGGTACAAATGAATTATCGGTTAACAAATGAAAATTTTAACATTTAGATAATCAAAATATTTATTTTAATTTCGATCTTACCTAGTTGCAGTATGATTCTTTCAAACCTCCTAACAACTTTGTCAGCCCTATCCCAGTAAAATTCTTCCTTGCAGTTCAAATTTGTAAAAGAATAATTTCATTAATATTAATAGTCCAACTGAATTAACATAATAAAAGAAAAACTCTTTTAAGTTAATATTAACCTTGAAAACCTCACTCCATTGAAACAATGGCACTTCCATTAACGATTTCATCGTCGATGTTATTGTTTGGGTAGCCTCAATAGATGTAAACTTTAAATTTCATTCGTTAATTGAATTTAATTGTTTTCTAAAATTATTATATATTCTTTATTTTTTAGTAGTGCATGAAAGGAAAACAAGCTTACATTAAGTGGTCGGGTTTCCACTAGGTAAGGTACTTCATAGTAAATGGATCCTACTCTGAAGAGACCCTCCCTCGGTGTGGTAGCATCATAAGTGATGAGCCCGCATCAAGAGAGGTTGTGCTTCAGGTGCCTGTTCATGGTTGGCACCTAATAACTTTTTGTTGTCAGATGCATTGTTAGAACAACTAGCAGCGATCATGTTTATACAACGCACTACTGACTTTCCGTAGGCATCTATATAAATTGAAGGATTTAAAAAGGTTATAAAATTCATATTCTAAAAACAAATCCAACAACATCTCTCCTATAAGGGAGACTAACCAAAATTTTATTACCTACCTACCTATACAGTAAAAACAAATAAAACCACACACTAGTTGATTTTATTTATGACTAATATTTTACCTTTAATGTTGTTATCACATAATCCTTAATCCAGTAAACTAGAAATTATCACGTAAAAATAACAAATTTGTTTACCTGTAAACATTAACCTATATCTAAATATTCTATTTCACATGAATCATAATCATGGTTAAACATAATTTCATCAGCATACCAATCCAATTTAAGCATAGTAACATCACTTAAACACTAAAACTTATACAATTCCATAGATTTCCATACTTTTTATTATTCCAAAATATACTAACAATAATTGGTTTTTAATTTTCTTCAATTAAGTCCTTAATCATGTCATCTAAACCACAATTAACTCCTAATTACATAAATTCACATTTCCAATCACAAATACTCATAAATCTTAAAATTCACAAATTAAGGATTTATAATTCAATAGCAAAACTTCATAAAAGCATCACAATCAATTCAAAAATCCAATAAAATAAATTCCAACAACAAAATTCAACAAAAATAATTAAAAAAAAACAAATATAATGCAAAATAAAACCCAAAAGAAGAGAGAAGAAAATGAAAAATCTTACATCTTAATCCAGATCAGTGAAGCTTACACTAGGTTGGTAGACGGAACAACTCAATATGAATCAATTAACTCATTAAGTTCAAAGACATAATATCTTGTAGTTACTTCATTGTTACCATCCTAAAAACTTGGACATGATCTTTGGGTTTGGTTTTGACTATGGATAACCAATCAACTTTCAAACGATCCTTTATAAAGAAAGGAGTTATGTGCAATAAACTTGTTGAAATTATTTAGCAAAAAAAAAAAAAAAAAGATATCATTAATGTTGCTTAGTCTAGCTTTTGTATTAATTTCAACCAAAACATGTTGAGGATCTACTCTGATTCCTCTATTAGTATCATACTAATGGTATTTACAAATATTTTATTCTGCTCACTATAATATTGCGATTCAATGATTTCTTTTAACTTCTCATAACAGTTAACTTCGAACTCATTAAAACTCAATTCTTTAACATGAACCCTATTGTTATATGTCTTTCTATCCTAACCATACTCTTTAGTATGAAAAAAATGTCTATTGAAGAAATATTGGTTATAACACTTTACCTTTCTTTTACAACCCAAATATAGTAATTCAAAGTAACATTATCATTCCCTTCCAATTGATAAACATGGTATAAAAGTTACAAACTTTAATAATTAATGAGAAATGTGTACAAAATTAAGTATTTCAAGAGATAAGAATAATTAAACATTCCTTACAATTAACCATGTGGAAAATTGTTCATCATGTAATCAAAAGATTTGAGATTTAGTTAGCTGTGAGTTTTGGGATAGTAAAAATTGATGATATTACCTACAAGAAATTATTAAATATATCAGTTTATTATAGTTCGAGAGAAAAATTATTTGAAATTAATGACATGTTAATTATTATACTTATTGAAGAAAAGGTCTTAGTACATTGCAGTTAAATAACACATAATTATGTGCATGTCTGAACTCAATTTTTGTCAAGTATCTTCCACCACAACATTTTTTTGGTTTAGGTCATTCAGGATGAGAGAATATTAACAAGTTCCCACTCAAAAGTATTTCCTCACCATCATCATGCCTTGAAACATGATTAATTGTTGTTCTCAAGTGAGGCTCGAAATAGTATGAGACAAATATTGAGATCTCTTTAACAATATAAGCCTCATATATCAAAGCCTTAACATGCATCTTGTTTTTTTTTTTTTTTACTTTTCTCTTAAGGTTGAACAAGTATCTACATAGAATTAAATTAATGTTTTGAATTAAAAAAAAAACAATAGGAAATTTAATTTTGATGCATGTGTAATCTCTAACATCTCAAATATATATATATATATATATATATATATATATATATATTAGTTGGGCCTTCAACTTTTATCTCAAATGGCAAATGTATGGGTAAATGCTTTATTGAATTGAAGAACGATAGAGAAAATAATCTCAAGTTTGCATATTATCTTGATGATATTCATTTGCAGCATCTCTATGTGTTATGTATACAACTTGTTGAAGTATATATCTCCAAAGAAGTGATTAATCTCCATGAGTGCATTTCATATTCTTTTTGGCAATAAATCCCAGAAAACTAGTGTAATGAGTGCTTACATAAAAACATGATAGTCGTGACTCTTCATTTCATGCAATTTGCAAACCTTAAAATTCATCAATTTAGATATGTTCAAAGCATGTCCCTTAAAAAACCACAAACTCTTAAGCCATTAGTAGACAATTAACTGGGCTTTAAGACCCGTAACCTATCATAAATCAACTTCATATTTTTATGGTGACAAAACAAATGTATATCCATTATAGCCTTCATATTATCCTTTGTCTTTTCTTTCACGCCCATAACCGTGTTAAGAATTTCTTCAAACATGTTCTTTTTAATATGCATGACATCGAGATTATGATAGACAAAATTGATCTTCTTATAAGGAAGCTCAAGAAAATACTTCGCTTTACTCAATTATGGATCACACCAAAACCAAGAAACTTCTACTTACCGAATTAAAAATTAAACATAATGTCATCTTTCTATGACACAACATCATATAATTCTTTATCCAATAGTAGCAGCGGTGCAACATCCCTTTTAATTCTACCAATAAAGAAGTATTTTTTATACTTATAATTCATTGACAAGAACCGCTAGTGACAATGAAAATAGAAGTTGTACCACCATTTTTCTAGTATGAAAGCCTTGTTATTTTTCATACAATACGGACATGCTAATTTTCCATGTATGCTTCAACCATAAACCATTTTATACATAGAAAAATCATCGATAGTTCATATCAAATTTGCCTTTATATGAAAATTTTGTTTCCTAGAGAAATTATAATTCAAAGTATTGGATGACCACAACTGCTTCAACTCATTAATCAATGGTCGAATATAAACATCAATATTTTGACCTAAAATATTAGGACCAGGTATGACCATAGATAAAAACATGAACTGCAACCCTATACACATCCTTGATAGAAAGTTGTAAACTGTAAATGACCTAAATAGATTGAATTCATTTGTATATAACCCAATATATATGTTTATTATCTCCATTGAAAACTGAGGATGCACCATATTAGAATGTTTCTAGGCTTTTCCATCAAATGGGTGCACCATGACTCCATCCACCACATCATGTGAATGATGCCATGTCATACACTCAGCAGTCTTTGAAGATATGAATAACACTTGTAGTCTAGGAGTGATTGAAAAGTATCTAAGTTTTTTATGTGGGACAAGAGTCCATCCCCTGCCTGTTTTGAGTTTATAATAAGCATACCCGTATGTTCTACACCTAGTCAACTTTATATTTTCAAGATAGTACAACATATAGAAGTTTGGACATATATCAATTTTCTAGTATCCTAAACTGAAAGGTTTCATAATGGATTTAACAACATATAAGTTCTCTTTCTACCTATTCCTTTCAAGTAAAATGTTTTTTGTCTATTTAATATTCTGTCATAACCGACTTTATTCAACTTATAATCTGACTTGATGGTGAACACCTCTATAACGACCAATAATTCACTGTGATTTGTGCACTCATCCTATAATGGTTTGTCAGTCTTTAAAAAAAATAAAAAAACTTGCTTGCATCTGTATTTGATTCTTTATCTATGATTGAACATTCACCTGTTTAACCCTGATTCATTTCTATCACATTCATAATCATATTCCTATAAGGATTACTATTATCATCTATAACTCCATACATATTGTTAAAACTAGAAATTGACCCAACCATCCTTTCTACCATGGTCTCGTAAGGAATATATGGTTTTTTATATGCAAACCAAGACACGTATTTCTCTATGAATTCTTTTAATAAAAGATGCATCATTACAACATCTGGATCAAAAAACTTTTTATTTTTATATTTTTTATAGACTTCTAATATTATTTTTATTAATATTTTTTGGATTAGATAGTATTTAATCCAAAAATAAATAAACGGAAGGATTTAAGCAGTTCAAAATTAGATATATGAGAATTGATTTGATTAAATTTATTGCACGGGTAAATTTGACCTGATTCCCATAGTCGAGGGCCTTCCAGCAATGTTTAGCCACAAGGGGGAGGGGGATCTATTACGTGGTAACATTTGAGCGGACACATAAACTTTCATAGATTTTTAACTGCTGTGATTGGACAATAAAAGAGTATCCGAAGTTAAGAAAACAAGAAAGAAACACCGTGAGTGAAGGGGCCAACGACGTGGATTTTCCATGGTAACAAAACAGAAAATTCATTGAACGGCCCAGATTCGCTCCTCGGTTTCTGGCTCTTGTTTTATCTCCCCAATCCCCACTCCCCCTTCTTGTCTCCTCTCTCTCTCTCACTCACCCTTCCTATCTATATTTCCCTCAGCGAGAGGAAACCCAAAAGCATGATATCTTGCAGTTTTTAAAGAAGTGCTTAGAGTATAACAAAGATGTTGCTGGGCAAGAGACCTCGTAATCCAATGAAAAGGACGACAAGCTTGACAGAGATCAAATTTGATCTAAACACTGCTAGTAGTGAGGCAGCCCCACCGTCAGATCATCCTCAAAAACAGGTGGGATATGGTGGAATGATAGATCAACGGTCCTCGGCTGCCACTGGATCACCAAGAACCAGCCATAGAAGGGCTTCTGCTGATTTCTTGGAGACTCCCAACTTCTTGAGGGCTTGCTCTCTTTGCAAGCG